>PYHW01010320.1:3107055-3126942 GCA_013186435.1 Turdus rufiventris
CATCCCCTACAATGATACGTGCCTTCTAGGACATTCTGATTGTGGACTTGAAAGATTTTTTTTTCACTGTTCCTTTACACCCAGATGAGTCCCCAAAGTTTGCTTTCACAGTGCCCTCCATTAATAACGCTGCACCCATGCAACGTTGTTAATGGCATGTTTTCCTGCAGGGCATGAAAAACAGTCCTATGATCTGTCAGTGGTCTGTTGCACAGGTACTCTCATCCATGAGAGAACAATTCCCATTCAGGAATTCCCAACAGGGACATACTGGTACCATTACATGGATGATACTTTGATAGCAACCCAAACTAGAGAACTGTTCTCACAGATTCATCCAAGTCTGTTACAAGCATTAAAAACATTTGGGTTGCAGGTAGCTTGCAGCAACAAGCACCCTGGAAATATCTGGGATTCAAAGTAATGAACTAAACTGTACTGCCACAAGCAATTCAATTTTCAACTAAAATTCAGACTCTAAATAATGCACAAAAAACTTTTGGGTACTATCAACTGGGTCAGACCGTATCTAGGATTAACCAGTTCACAATTAGAACCTTTATTTGACCTCTTAAAAGGTGATCCTGAATTTACTTCCCCCAGAAAATTAACCCTGGAGGCAAAAGCTGCTCTTAAAACAGTAGAGCAAACTATCACAAACAGACAAGTCCACTAGATATGCCCAGAGGTGTGTATCACTGTGTTCATTCGCATTGTCAATTTTCATCCTTCTGGTATTATTGGACAGTGGAATATTCACTGGCTGGACCCTTTGCACATTCTAGAGTGAATGTTTTTACTTCACCAACCAAAAAAGGACATCACACACAGTGAGTTAATTGCACAATTAATTATCAAATGTCATCAGAGGTGTTTCCATTGAATGCTAGAGATCCTTCAAAAATCATTATTCCTGTAACACAGAAACAGTTTGAATGGTGTTTTGCTAATTGCACAGCATTGCAAAGTGCCTTGCAAAATTTTTCTGGAGAAATCATTTCTCATTTACCAATTACAGATTGCTGAAGTTAAGTGAAGAAACTGCACTATCTTTGAAACCTCTAAGTAGTTGAACACCCTTAAAAGGTGTTACAGTGTTTACTGATGGCTCTGGGAATGCAGGAAAGGCCATTGTAACATGAAAAGAAAAATATGAGCGGCATATGAGGAGTGTGAGTGGATCACCTCAATTAGTAGAGCTATGGTCTGTAGCTATGGTATTCCATCATTTTCCTCACACTCCTCTAAATGTCGTGACTGATTCTGCCCATGTTGCTGATATCACGCAGAGATTAGATCAAGCACTACTAAAGGAAATCGACCATGCTCCACTATTTAACTTACTAAAAACTCTGTGCCATACCATCCAAGCCAGAACTTGCCCCTGTTACATATTACACATCAGAATTCACACAAACTTACCAGGTTTCATCACAGAGGGCAATACTCAAGCAGATAAAGTAGCTGCCCCTGCTTGGACAGCACCACAGCCAGATATGCTAGCACAAGCAAAGGCATCACATGATTTCTTCCACTGAGGTGTTGGGGCCTCCCAATGGCAATTTCAGCTGTCGAACACAGAGGCTGGTAACACTGTTAACACTTGTGCTGACTGCCAAGGCCACACTGCTCCACTGCAGGTGTGGGTAAACCCTCGTGGACTACATGCTTTGCAAGTCTGGTAAACTGGCGCCACTCACATCTCTGAATTCGGACGTCAAAAATATGTACATGTCTCAAAAATTGTACATGTCTCTCGTCAGCAATATGGGCTATAGTGCACACAGGAGAAAAAGGTCAGGATGCCATCACACATTGTCTCTGCCTTTGCTCCTTTAGGTATCCCCATATCATCAAAACAAACAATGGTTCTGTTTACACATCACAGAAAACATAACATGCCTACAGCTCTAGGTTGTGTTATTACACCACACTGGAATTCCCAAATTAGCAACAGGACAAGCCATCATGGAAAGACTACATGGCACCTTAAAACAAAAGGGAGGAATGTGTGGTGAGACCCCACAGAGCAGGGTAGCTAAAGCTATGTATACACTAAATCATTTGAGAATATTAGAAAAGTCCCAGAACCCAGTCATTTAAAATCACTTTCTATCACTACAGTCATCCTGCGATGATCAGTTGCCCAAGCCCAAAGGTTCAAGACCTTGTCACCAATAAGTGGGGAGGTCCATGGAATCTTATTACCTGGGGATGGAGATAGGCTTGTTTCCACAGACATCAGAACACACTAGGTACCTGCCAAATGTGTTCATCCTGCCTGGGAGCACAGGCTGCTTGCTCTTCAGTGGATGTGGTGGAGCCTTGTGTAGAACAATGATTAAAACAACTTGTTTATCTACCTCATGGAAATCTGGAACTCTTGAAATGGCAGCTCATATAAGGACTTTATTTGTTTACAAATTGTTTTGTCTGTTTACAAACTGTTTTTTTCTCATAGTTCTAAACTTGAATGTTTCTATTTATAGAATTAAGTTATAATTTCAGTTTAAAAGATTGAATGTTTTCTTGTTTATAGAGTTGTGTTAAGGAATTCTTTCAATAAATATTAATAAAACAAAGGAGGAGAAACAAGTAGTAGAAATATGTGTGGTTTTAATTGAAATGGTTTTGAGTTAAATTGTTTATTTTTTGTAGTGTTAAGTTGTAGCTTCTAAGCAAATCGCCTGTGACATACTAGCCTGGAAGAGTGTAATAGTAATACTTCTCACCTAACAGCTCCTAGATATGAATGCTGCAGCTCCAGTGATACATGGAACACATCACTAACTAGGGGAGCAGAGTTTGTCAAAAACCTCATTCAATTTAAACCCATGCTGTCTTCTGTCACCCTATCTGCAATGGGCCCTTGCAGGGAGCAGTTTGCAGTTTTTAATAATAAAGGGAAGGAGCAGTTGTAGTACAAGCTGGCTTGTACTGGGTAATTAATTCTACTTTAAACAAGAGACCCAGCCTGGTTCCATGGAGTGGACAATGATAGGTTATCCTCAAACCCAAACAGGGACTTCACCCAATGTCACTCCAGCCTGGGCTGCAGACATCTCACTGGCCAGGGAGCTGGGTGGTGTTAGAGCCAGACCAATCAACTGTCTGCACCAGGGACTTATGAATCTATACAAGAAGGATGTGAACAATAAAACAGGTTGTTGTTGCATGGAAGCTCTGGGGGGTGTGTCCTCTCTGTCTCTGACCCGTGAATCCCATAACACCCTGGCAATAGTATCTTAAAGCACCAAAGCTGTTTGTATTGTGAAGGTTAAGCCATCCTGTTTGGCACTTTAAATTCCAAATTATCTGAATTTTCCATGTACTTGGAAAAGGAATAGTTTACTAATTAAAGTAATTTTAGAAATTCAAAATATTTTTTATTGTTTTTTGGTATATAGAATGGGTTTTTTACGTTTGCTTTTATATGTCCCTGAAAATTTCAAATTTGCATACATTGGATATATAAGAAAAGCTGCAGACCATAATCTTGGTTTTATTTGCCAGCAAAATCCTCTCTAAATACAGAAATTATTTAAGTTCTTACTACACTGAGATAAGCTTGATGTAAGTAGCTGTAATATTGTATATTAGTAATAGGTAGGCACTTCAGTCCGTTTTTCTGGAATCCAGAGAACACTGACATCTTCAAATTATCCAGTCTATTTGCTTGTTTTTATCCATAGTATAGCCAATACACATCCCAAACACCAGGGAAAGAAAATAAGAAAGAGACAAAATTATTTTTTTACTTCCCCTAAGATCTAGCTCCCAGCTTAGCCTAAAGCACCTCTGATAATATACTAGACCTTTGGGCTTCACACATCAGGAAAGCATGAACAAGTACAAAATAAAGTTTTATGACTAGAAAAGGAGAACTTACTTTCTCCTGAAAACACTGAGGTTCTTTTATTTTTAAGTTAAACATAGTTCTACGGTGCTCTGGACACAATCATAGAGGCTAGATACTTAAAATACCAGCTGCTCAACATCCTCAGTAGGAATATCCCTTGAGGCTCACCAGTAATTCATGTAACCAGAACTCTCAGCAGACAGACAATATTTTTCATTTCTAAAGCTGTGAACAAGCAAAACCTCACTAATCACTAATCAAGGAAGCAGATAAGCACGTGTTGACATCCTTGCTTCACTCACAGGGAGTGCAACGAACACTGCTTTATGCAAAGTGGGTCACGTGCTGCTGGGGTTCAGCATGCGGGACTTGGGGTGCCATCCCTCAGGGGCACCTGCTCCTCTGCAGGCTGCCACCAGAGATGGAAAGGTAGGTGGTATGGCATTGTCACAGGTGCTATGCAACCCTCGTTACCTAAACTTGTTTAAGATTTTTTTATTCTTTCCACTCCATTTTACCTCCAAGGCCCTTTCTTCTGCCATGGTGACTTGTATGGCACCAAGCCCTGGGTCTCAATCACTATCAGAAGAACTCATAGCAATACCAATCAGGATGATAGTCACATTTAATAATAAACAATTCTTTCGGCTCTTGTATAACAAAAGAAAAAAGGAGCTACCAAAGCAATCAAAAACCCCAGGCAAGACTGGAACCTAAAGAAAGCAGACCACAGAAGTTTAAAATAACTTTTCTACTTACTGCATATATAATGGCCTGTTCCAGAATTGTGATGTGCCGAACATGTAACAGGGTCCAGTGGCTTGGGTGGAGTGGCAGCGGGTAAAAAACAAACTGCAGAAGCAGCACAAACAGATTTAAAGGTCACCAAGCTCATTCACTTTGGAAAACAAGTGAACACTGCAATACTGTGAACAACACTGTGCCTACTGTCTGTTACACCACTCCCCATGACTGCTATCCTACTCCTTTTTCACTGTCATTGCAATATATTTATCAGTGGAGAGCTGTGAAACATCAGATATCAGAGGAAAAAAATGCACAGCAGCAAAGGAAATAGCTCTGCCTACGTGTGCATGGTGAAAGGAAGCTGTGCAGATACTTGTGTTTCATGGAGACCATGACTTGCTGCTGGCTCCATTTCCTACCTTAATAAAATACATTTAAAATGGAAGCTCTGTGTCTAATTTTCCATTTACTTGTCTAGTAAAAACTATTGTTTTCTTTCATGTTCCCTGCGCTTGTTTTCTTCCAGTGCTGGTTTTGACTGGGATGGAATTGATTTTCTTCACAGTGGCTGGTAAGGGGCTGTGGTTTGGATTTGTGGTGGAAACAGTGCCGATAACACAGGGATGTTTTGGTTATTGCTGAGCACAGCTTATGCAGAGCTGAAGTCTTTCCTGCCTTTCACTCCACCCCACTAGTGAGTGGGCTGGATGTGCACAAGGAGTTGGGAATGGACACTGTCAGGAGAGCTGACCCCAAGTGACCACAGGGATATCCCATATCATATGGTGTCATGCTCAGCATCTAAAGCTGGGGGAGGAAGGAGCAAGAGGCAACATTCAGAGTGATGTGTTTGTCTTCCCAAGTGATTGTTCCATGTGACAGAGCCCTGCTGTCCTGGGGTGGCTGCACACCTGCCTGCCCATGTGGTGTGGTGAATAAATTCCTTGTTTTGCTTTGCTTGCATGTGTAACTTTACTTGTCAAACTGTCGTCATCTCAACCCACAATTTTTCTCACTTTTACCCTTGTGACTCTGTCCACCACCTTACAAAACTCCCATTTCTGCTTTTCTGGGTGGCATTCTATTGTGTGTGCATGTGTGTATGGAGGTTTGAGTGCAGCATCTGGAGTGAGACCACAGGTCATACTGGCAGAGAGAGCAGTGACTGCACATGGTGCATGAGTATGCATGTCAATGAGTGTCAATGCATGGTGTATATGCTGTGTGTGCAGGTTTTTTTTCTCTGAAATGTGTTTGCACATTAAATAAATTGTTATTATATTACTAATTAAATAACGTAATTATAAAAAATAAATAAGTATAGTAATTAAATATAATTACTGGATACAGAGGTCTTCTAGATCAAGTGGATGTGAAACCTTGATTTTTGTCTTGCTATTTAAATGCATTTCATAGCATTTTCATAGCTTTATCTCTTATCGTCTTTTAATTGCCAATGTTTCTGTTACTGCCTTCTTAAGTGCTTAGTCTTCTGCGTTTTTATTTCATGTCTGCATCTCTTTTTTCACTTGGTTTTAATGACGCAGGAATCATTCAATACACTTGTCAGGGTCAAACCTTTGCACCCTCAAGAGTAGGATATATTCAAAGCAAAGCTATTGTGAGCTCTTCTTACTTCAATAACCATTTACTTTACTGTGAAGAGAAGGAAAGTGCCAGCAATTTAGTTATCCATCTCACAAGCTGCAAGATAAGAAAAAGACCTTGAATTTTCTTACCTTTACTCATACCTTCCTTGTTGTTACTCCGTTTATCATTTCAGGCCTGTTCAAATTAGCAAGACACCACTCGTATCATGGGAGCCATCCAGCTCTGGAAATAACAGCTCTGCAATGTTCTGTGACTTTGCAAACAAAAATAGGTGAAAATCACTCTCTGGGTATCATGTTTAAATTCTCCATTGCACAGCTCTCCTCTCCATCATCACTGACATTTTGATCTTGAATCACTCCTCTTTTTCCTTTCTGGTCCTTTTCATCATTTGAACAAGGGAGAAAGAAGTGAAGGAAAAAGAGAAGGGACTAGAGTCAAGTTTCCATATAAATTTAGCTCAGTGGAATGGGCTAGGAAATAGCAAAGGAGCTGGAAATTAACTCAGTTGGAAACCAAATGCCTCCCGCCTACATGCGATGTTGTGGTTACTAAGATCTTTATAATTTTTAAACTTGTACTATTAATGCCTTTTTTCCAAATAAAAATTCATAAGCAGCACTCTTCCGTGCATCCACAGAACAGCCCTTTCTTAAGGAAAATGTATGCAGATATGTAGTAAGATCAAAGGGTGGGTTGGATCAGCAAAAATTCAGTTTCAGTGCTTCTAAAAACAAAGCCTACTTTAACTTCCATCCCTATGGCTGATACAAACACCAAGGCAGATTCAGTAGCAAAAAATGTTTCAGTATTATCTTCTGCCCAAACTGAAGTATGATTTCAGATCACATGTCTGTACTTGCACTGTGTCTTTTTTCTGCCTAAGGACAAAGGCTGCCTCCCACTTTTCTTACAGAATGCTCATTAATTGCAACCACAGTAAAATATTTAGTAAATTGGAGGTAGAGCAATTAGAAGGTATATAGAAGGTATGCATTTTACTCCTATTTTTGCTTTTTCCCTCAGGAAATGAAAACAGTTTGTGGAGAAGGGAGATATTTTCATTGGTGTTCCACATTCTTGAGTAGTGATTTTCACCCCTCACTGTCCCCAGCAATAAACAAATACAGTGAGCATGACAAAGGGATATAGTTAAAAAATGGACACAACTACTGAAATGAAAGAGTGTCAGTAGAAGTTAGCATGTCAGTGTTACTATAATACCTGTGCAACCTTCAACTGAGAGCTCTCCTGATTCCTTGAAAGAAGAGACTCTTCTTCTCATAGTTTCACATGCTGCCTGCTACAGAAAAGAGCTGAACATGTGACATTTGTGTGCGTGTGTGCTTCCAATGAAAAAAAATTACTTTCTTATATTATTCTTTGTCCTCAGATATCAGTACTGAATGAGGAATTGTGAGCTTTTCAGAAAAATGTGTCATTTCTCAGTACAGTAACCTGTGTGTAGAGTAAAACATACATTTATTTGTGAAGTTTGACTCAAGAGATCTTGAAACACAAACTGAATTGATCCACAAACATAAATCTTAATAATATTCTAGTTTTTTAAATAACAATATATATTCTCAACAGTAGCACTGTACATTGTTATTTTAAGGAAATAAATGATGGATGATAGCATCTAAGATATGTCAGTGAGCTAACCTGAGTTTTACGAGTGTGCATGAGTTTAGACTTGGATGCCATACCTTAGGCAGATATGTTCTGGAGAAAATCTTTCTGTTAAACTCATAACAACTCTTTAGAAGAAGCACACCTAAAAAAGTTATAATGCTTTGAACTGAAAGTATTGATAAAGAAATGCAAATAGACCAGCTATTATTCTGTTTCTATTCCTTACACGTTTACATTTTAAAGAATGGTCAGTTGTCTCTACATATTGCCAGTGATGATATTTTGACTCTGTTGAAGTCTGTGACAACTCCCTTTGATTGCAGCAGCACTTTGATGGTCTCATTTTCATGTACACATTCATTGATATATAGCAGTAGTTCATTCATTTGCCTGTTTAGCTTTTTTTATTTTGGTTTGTGTAGAAGAAAGAATATCTTACTAGTTAATGATGTGACAATAAAAGCTAAATAATAAAAAGAAAAAAGCAGTTAGTGAGAAGTTTAACACATGAAAATGCCCGAAACTGTTTTGATAGTATGAACATGTCAGTAATATGGAAAATAAGGAAACTTTGTCAAAAGGTGTATGAGGGCTACTACTATGGAAAACTGCACAAATTAGTGCTCTATCAATTTTACATCCCGGCTTAGGGCTTTGAGTGGCAAAGCTGCTTAGATATTGCAGTCATCCTAAGTAATAGTCTGCACACAGTACCTCACAGATCATCACAAATAACATCACAGGCATGTACTGTCCTATTTCAAGAACATGTCAAAATGCTGAAACTTTAGCAGATTCTGAGGATCTTCAAAGCCAGCTAGGTGACTCCTGCCTACAATGTAAAATCTCTCTCCTATAAATATCTCTTCCTCAGAGTCTCTTCCTTTTCCAGGCAAGGGAAAGTACTTCACCTTTTCATTTTCTCAGCTATCTTTTGCCACACAATTGTTAGTATTTGTCCCCCAAACTCAATGAAGTGGGTGAAACATCAGGCTACCCAGTTATAAGAAAGAAGAAATGTTGACAAAAATAGAAAGGTAACACACAGAAGAGTCTGTACTCGTATATAAAACCTTGCATTATGGTAGAAAAGACTCTTCTTGACTGCCTAGTTCAAAGAAAGGGTGTGTGGTTATCCCCAACCAATTTGATTAGAAAACAGTTCTTTCACCTACTATCTCAGCTGGGAAAAAAAAAAAAAAAAAAAAAAAAAAAAAAAAAAAAGAAAAAGAAAAAAATAAGTAAATTAAAATGCCCAGAGCTTCTCAGCTCTTTCCACCCCATTAATGGTGAACATATTGAAGTAGAAGGAGGACTTGTGCAGCATATTCTTGGGAACAAATGGAAATGAAGTAAGCTTTCCTTCAATGCAACTATGTACACTGTAGGTGGATTTATCTGATCTAATGCAGAGATCTACAGTGTAGATGTCTCCTGACCTGACAAGTTCATCACACTAAGTTCCATTTGTAGTCAATGAGAGAAATGAGAGTTCCCAGGATGTGGCTCATCCCAAAGCAGACATATACGTTTAGTCAGACTAACTGTTTCCAAATGCCTATTCTTCAGCTGGTTGGAAAGGGAAACTGAATGGTGACTAATTAGTTACAGACTAGTTAGAAATCAGTATTTACCTAATAACTTTAAGTTAAGTGGATTGAACTCTACATTTCTTTTTTAGTACAAGGAAGATGCAAAAAAAAAAAATTACAGTATATTTCCCAGGTGCTGTCATTTCACCTGACTGAATGCTGGGGCTCAGGGGAGAGGTACTGAGTTTCAGAAAATCCCTCTATTAATCTATCTTTTGGGCAGTCCCTTCATCCTCCTCTTCATTTGGGTAATTTTTCCCCTTTAGCATTCTCAGGTTTCACTATTTGGACTTGGCAAGTATAATTAAAAAAAGATCTTATTTTGGTTGTCCATTCCAAAACTAGTCCACTTGGTTCTATCCTCCTCTCCTACAACAGTGCAACTTTTTCTACGTCAGTCCTATGAGAGGTTTGTAACCTGTCTTTAACACATCTTTTCAGGCTGATTTAATTCAGAACTTTCTTTCTGTGCCATGACAGATCACAGAATTACAGAACATGCAGAGTTGGAAGGGACCTGCAAGGGTCATCCAGTCAATCTTCTGGCCCTGCACAGCACCATCCTTAAGAGTCACACCATGTGCCTGACAGCCTTGTCCAAATGCTCTGTGAACTCTGTCAGGTTTGATGCTTTGACCACTTCCCTGGGGAGCTGTTCCAGCGCCCAAACACCCTTTTCCTAATATCCAACCTAAACCTCCCCTGACACAGCTTCAGGCCATTCCCTCGGGTCCTGTCACTGTCAGCACAGAGCAGAGATCAGTGCCTGCCGCTCCTCTTCCCCTCACAAGGAAGGTGTAACTGGTGTAACTGCAGTGAGGTCTGTCCTCAGTCTCCTCCAGGCTGAACAGACCAAGTGACTTCAGCCATTCCTCATATGTCTTCTCCTCAAGGCTCTTCACCATCTTTGTTGCACTCCTTGAAACACTCTGATAGCTTCTTATATAGTGGCACCCAAAACTGCACACAATATTCAAGGTGAGGTCACCTTGTGACCAGTGCAGAGCAGAATGGGACAATCACCTCCCTTGACCAGCTGGTGTTGTTTTGTGTCTGCCTTGAGTCTTCCAAATTTAAATTTAAGCCTGTCCATCATGAAAACAGAGTCTCTTGAACATCTGAGTATCTACCTACCCACTGCCACAGAACTTCTAGTTTTCTCTTTATGGCAATAAACCTATCTTGCAGGCTTTTTTTCACAAATAATATTTCAAGAATATTGACCATTCTTAGTGTGCTCTCTCACACAGTCTTTGGAAATGCTACGTCAAAACTGGATGATCTTGGTACTAACCCTTCTTCAGCTTGTGAATGGAATGATCAGTTTCCTTTTCACACATTTCCTATACATCTACATATTTTCCTCTAAATTTTCCATAATTATTTTATCTGGATAAAATTAAGGCCTTACACTGCCCTTTTTTCCCTAACTGCTCCTCCAGTTTGCCTCGATAATGTGGAATGCTACTCCTGTCCTGTGTAGCTGAACATGGTCAAGCTTGTGATCAATGTTAATTATTCCATCATACAACTGACCCATGGAGACACTAAGTGCTTGAGACCCTGGCTGGTAGAGAAATTTGACCACTGAAGTCAAATGACAAGACTGTTGTGCATTTTGCACTGTTATCAGTCCTTCTTTCTAGAAAATTGCATTGCATAGCAGTTGACAAGCCAAAGGAGAATGAAACCTTATGTGCTGCTTTTTCTGCCTCTGTTGAACTGGTTTTGCCTATCTGCCATGAGCTTGGTTTCCAGCTGGCACCTACTTCCCTAGACCAAAGCATCTTTCCTCTGTCCATGGAGCTGGAAACTTCCACAAGTGAAAGTTATTAGAAATAAGCCACTTGGACTCCAGAGAGAGCCAACCTCTATGGAGGTTGTGGAATACTAGGCTTTGCAGGCACTTGAAAACAGTTCTCAGCCCACAGACTTCTGTTAGGAGATCCTGTTAGAGAAGTTTGAGATTGCTTTCCAGTTTACCTCAGTCCTTGCTTTTATGTTTTTTCCAGGTCTGCAAGAGTTAAAAGTAGTCTTCCTGCTTGGAGTAGTATGTAGGAGATAAGATTTGTACATCCACAATTTTACAATGAACTTTGATTTTTTTTTTTATGATGGCATGATACAACTCACAAATTGCAGGGAAATGGATTGAAAGTCCTTTTATAGCACAGACAATTGAGATGGAACACGCAGAGATCAAGATTCTGCTCAGAGACACTGTCCATGATTTTCAGCAATATTATCTACATTTTAGTTAAGAGAAATGTGTATTTAGTTAGACGAAAACATATTTTACCTTTCCCAACACCTAGTACAAACATTTAAATGTTATTCTGTAACATCCTACGTTCCAGGTCATGTTTGGAGATTGAAAAAATGGAGGTTGGAACAGAGAAAGTTATTAACTTCATTTACCACATTTGTTTGCTGATGCGTAACTGGTGGAAATCAATAAAAGTTTATGCACTCACACACACAGCTTCAAGCCCAGCCAGCTAGACCAAAATAGGGATTAGGAAATCTGTCTTTCTTTTGCATTTCAATGCTCGGGAAATATTTATTTTCCCTTACATTTGAATTAGTAAAGTCACACCCAGATATTTTCAGTGTCAAGTTTATGAAGTCACATTGTGTTTTTCAGATTTTCTGACCAGTCCCAGTCACCACCAGAGCATCAGACCTGTGGTAGCTGAGAATTACCAAGGATCTTTACTAAATTATTCATGTATTTTCTGCATATATAGATATAATGCGCAAATATTAGTAATTTTATTCCACATTAAAGACCTGTCAACAGAATTTGCAGATACAACCTTTTTCTTTGAGAAATAACTTTTGGAGGTGCTGGCACAGGCATGAAAATGAGTGCCATGCTCCTAACAAGCTGCTGCAAAATTCTCTATGATTTAAGGAGGGTATTAAGAGATATAGAGCTCAGGCTTGAGAAATTAGGATGTAATCACACCGGTATGAAAATGGCTGGCTGGGGTAATGCTAGATAAACTGCTCCATTTGGATACCCTGTTACCCAGGGTCACTTCCCTGGTTATCCCTTAATAGTTGTTTTTGGGGAAAGGATACAGTCTAGATGACAATGCTTCCCTGACATTCTTAGAATGAGATTTTTAAGAGTCTAAAGCAATGTTCTATTTCATCTCGGTTAAAATGACATCTATTAAACACCACTGAAATGTGGAACTGCTCCTGTATCTGCTTGTCTGTTACTAAGAAATATTTCACAATCTAGCAATCTTCATTTTAATCCTCCTTTTCTGAATTCCAAACTTTTAAAAAGCACTATGAGTAAAGGCACAAAACATTTACTCTTTTCTACAGCTACATGTTGATGATTTCCTATTGCACATAAAAATAAGACCAAAATAGACTTTTGGAGATTTTAAAATAATTAAATAAATATAGTAATCAGTTGCCAAGATCTTGCAGGATTTGTTTTTTAAGGAAATGTAATTACCTTTACAAAATGCTAAGTAATCTGATAAACTTTAAAAAGGGATTTATATTGCTTTTTAGTTTATCTGTTAAAGTTTTGGACATTTGGGGTAAATGGTACAATGTACACAGTACACAATCAGATTTCATGTAGCATCAAAAATGTATCTTTTCATTTAAACATTAAAAAGCCTATTTTGCTGTTGTAACTACATTTTTAAGATATAGCAACAAGCAACATACATTTTGTACAATTCTGTAATAATTCAGAAGTACCATGTGACAAATACATAGAAAAAATTATAAAATATAGCAAGGATGTGGTCTACGTACTTTGGGTTATTAAAAACTATTATTAAATCTGATCATCTTTATTACTTACAGTTATTGCAATATTATGCCACTTAAATATTTTTAATTATCCAGTTTCATCTCTAAGGGAAGTGTCTGCAAAGCTAATAGATCCATTTATTCTTGTTGTTGTCCTAATTAATTTTTCTGTGCTGTTCCTGTGCTTATACTAGAATGGGCTTCAAACCATGATATAAATATTACTTATGTTTTGAAATCAGTTTTTTGTATTTTTATTTTGAAGTTCCTATCAGACAAGTGTTTAAGCCACATTTTCCTTTTTTTTTGCTTCTGCTTAGAGATTTGGTCAATTCTCACTTCCCCTTGAGTATGCATCCTACCAGAATAGTCTTCTGTTCAGCTTGAACCAGGTAGAATGCACATTCCTTTATGAGACAAAATGAATGAGTAGCTGAACTGGAACTACTGTGAAGCACACACAGAATTTGAGATTAGAGATTCATAGAGTCACAGATGGCTCACAAATTCACTGTTTTATAATCCAGGAAGGGGTTGTCAGAGAAGTGTTCTGCCTCAGTGTCTACATACTTCCAAGGCCCTCCTTCATATCATATTTGATTAATTCCTAATTTTGCATTTATTTATCCTCAAGACTGGTGTGAGCAAGGCATGCCAGGTAACTGGGAGTAAGATCTAAAATGGAATAGTGCAAAGTGTCAAGGCATTAATTGGGAAGAACCCTCTGCTATGCTCTGAGCTAACATTCATCTTCAGAAGCAATACTCTGGACTGCTAAAGGCTCTGTCTTTGCCCTGCCTTGTCCTGCATTCCTCACTGTGTTCCAGCAACATTACCCTGTACCACTCCCAGGAAAATGAGCTTTATTCAGTTTGTCACCATTCATGCAAATGAAAGAAATAACATTTTAATGCAAATGCTACATGGGAAGCTGGAGACAAAGTCACACACTGTCAGAAAGTCTAGCAGGAGAACAGCTGTAACGAAACAGCCTATTGATCTTCTTGTGTTTCCCCTCTTGGTTTCAAGAGGGCCTTCCTGTTGAAAACAAGATAACTTTAAAGAGTTTCCTTTCCTAAGTACTCTGTTAATATCTCTAATTTTACTTTATTGATGGCAGTAGAATAACACGCAGGTTTTTACAGGACGAGGGTTTAAAATTTGCTAAATATATTACAAGTGCAGAACATCAGCTAGATAATGCAAATATAAAGGGTTACTCATTCATCCGTGGTGTATTTTGTTTCAGTTTATCTTCTGAAAAAAAATTTTAAAAAGGAGGGGGCAGGATACTATAGAGGAATAGAAGACAGAACTCTGAAGAGGGTGCTATGCCAGAAAAAGGTGGGTAGCACAATCCACACATCAATGTTTGATTTTGTCATATTTTTCTAAATACTATGAGTGATTATTTCTGAAATATCCATTAATAGCATACTTTTACAATAATATACCACAGATTAGCAAAGACAATTATCTTTTGCTGTGGTTAATTTATAGTGAATATTTTCCTCCACAAATCTCTCACTCTGACTTTTATCTCTTACCACAAAAGTAAGCAAGACAAATATGCTTTTAAGACACTGTGTAATTCATCCCATTTTGATTAAAATGGGACCATACGCTTTTTTCCATTTTGTGGTTCTTATTCAGGCAAAACACGCTCTTGGAAAAAATACCACTCACTTAACAATCCTTAAATGGAGACAGGATTTTTTTGGTTAGGTAACAGATAGTATGTGAGAAATAAAACTGATATAGTATCATTATATTGATGCACCTTTTTCTGCTGATATGCTGGTGTTACTATATGAGAAGCATGCAAGAAGGCCTGTTTGCTCTTCAGGTGGATTCAAACAGGTATGATGTGTGTTACTGGAAAGCTTCTGTTGTTTAATCAGTGTCCTCCCTGTATCTTAAAAAATAAAAGTCAACAGTTCTTTACGTGAACCTCTTTTAAACCTTGTAGGTTAGAACAGTAGGAGTGGCAATAAAAGTCAAATAGCTGATGCTGCACAAAAATACAGAGGAGTACTGTTGCCCTCCGAAATTGTTGGATTCCCTGTTAACTGTGGATATGTTTCTGGTGGTTCTTCCAGGGTAATGGAGAGACTTTTCATGATAGCGTATCTTAAGGAAAAATATCAGGCAAACACATGGGATCCACAAGGGGAGTATCCATTTTCTTGGCTTTCAGGTTGCATGAACTGAGCCACAAGCATTTGGAAAATATAAAAACAAAAAACTTCATTTATTCTGTAATGATATTTTCCTTTCTATTACAGCTTTAGAGATTAAATTTTCACTCGTGTGGGGTTTGAAAAATTCTACCACAGGAAACCTGATGGGAATGAAAATAGACCATGGTGTTTCACAGCTGGTCCTGACACCACACTGAATTACTGTGGCATCCCAGAGTGTAAACCATGAGAGTAAGATATATTTAAGCATGGCACAACATTTAGATCCTTCTGTGTTTGTTTTATTTTGAATCGGCTGTTTGCTTTATGTGTGAATTTAGAGCATTTCTATTTTTAAGACCGGATTTATTCATATGAATCACTAAAATGTAGTTTGACTAAGTCCAATTACTATGCATAGAAGAAAGCAGTCAGGTATGGCTTCTCCTAAGGGTAGAGTACTTCTACTTCTCTGTAGCCTGTAGTTCTTCTCATCATACATTTTTCTTGTCTCTTATTCTCACTTTTCCCTGCTCTCTCCGGTTTCCCATTTCCAGATGACTTTTCACATTTTTCTATTCAGCCTCCCATTCAACCTCCCTTCTGATCTACACTTCTGAGCCTGGTGGAGGGGGATCACGTAAAAGTCTCTACTAAAACTCTCCTCAACACTATTGATTGTTTATTGATCTTGTGTGCATGCTGCAAATCTTTCTCAGCCAGGGGTAGAAAATAGAGACTTTTGATCACTAGGGGATCTGACACTGAAGATTTTAAGTTTGCTGATTGACAGATTAGAGACTTCTACTTTTTCTTTTATCTGCAAGAAAATACAAGAATGTATCAGAAAGAACACAACTAAAAAAAGGTGGTAAAATTAAACTGCTGGACTCCAGATTTCTTATTTCATGTGGGTGGGGGGAAAGTGAAAATGAGGAGAGAAAAAAAAATTAAAGGATAACAATATATTTTTTGTAAGTCCTGGACACTAATCTCTTAAATCTTATTCATGAAAAAATATATTCCAGGAAATTTTTGAGCTGTATATGAAGGCTTTGCATACAAATAAATGCAGCATGCCAAAGTGATATTGAAATGCAAGTGCTCCTACCAAGTACCATCTGTTGCATGAAGTTGTTCCAGACACCCTTAAAAATGCCTTCTGGTCTCTGTTCTCAATCATTCCTGTGACTGCATACTAATCTGTCTGCTGTTTCTAAATCACTTTTATGTATTTCCTAAATGCAGGGGGGACTGGGGGCGGGGGGCGAGATTAAATTGAAACAATAAATGAAATTAAGGGACTGATTTCTGCTGTTCATTACACATGCTGATACGTCAATGCAGAAGTTTGAATTACCATGGATCAGTTTCTTTCACAGGAATGGAATGGCAAGCCTGGAGGATGTCACATTGTCACAACAGTACAGTAAGGGTTTTCCCAAATGTGTATGATTGATTTGCATTTTTTGTATTATGTTTGCCAGCTGCTCTTATTTCCACACGATTGCCTTACAGTACTTAAAAGTAAAAAAGAATATGCTGGATTAAAAAAAAAAATATATATTTCCAAATATTAAATATGACCCTTATATATTTCCAAATATTAAATATGACCCTTTAGTAATTTTTTCACAAAATTGAAATTGTGGACTAAATGTAAATGAAGAGAATCCCTTTAAATTGCCCTTGAAATTTTAAGAGTTGTCATTACTCTTCAAGAACATATTGAAGAACAGCAATTTAGACATATGGCAAAATAGCTGTCTGCTTTCCAAAACCATCTCCTTATAAATATTTGTGAGAACTGCAATAGCCTTTAAAGTGCTTTAGAGAGCAATAGATGGAAAAATTTAACAGCTTGTCATTCATCAGTGACCTGGACTGTGTTTTATATGGCAAAGTAATCACAATTTGTAGCAAGGCTACCATTAGCTGTAAACTGTAATGGCAATAATAAGACAAATACTGTTAATTTAATTGACTCTTTTTCAGCTTTCTCATCAATCTTTTTTCCCCAAATCCCCCCAATGTACTGTGACTTCTTCCCACATAAATCTCTGTTCAAACCTGCCAACAACTCATCTCTTATTTTATGTTCCATCCCAAATCACACTTTTCAGAACAACAATTTTTTGTGTTTGTGAAATGATTCTGTTTGTGAAACTGCTGGAGACCTTGTCCCTGTTCTGACTCAAGATGCAAAAATTAATTGAGCTCTTTTAAATTCTTAGGGAGACAAAGACCATTCCCCTCACTGTCCCATCCAGTGATCTGTGTCCTATCCAGTCATCCCAGTGCAAGCTCTTATGTGGCTAAGTGCTCACTGAATTCATTTAACTATTGCTGGTTGGGAGTCCTCACTCAAATTCACATGCATATGTGCTCATGCATCCTTCAACCTAAAAATTTCTCAATTTCTGATTAAGAAAAAGAAAACCTTTTTACTTTTGTGGTAAAATCCTACTTATGAAAGGAATGCTATGTCATGGGGCATTACTTCTCCAGACAGAACATTTGAACAACCTGCAGTTAAGTCTCTACAAACACTGCTGGGTTTTATCAAGAGAGAAATGCACAGTTGCTCACTGAAAAAGTCCCCAGACTCTGTCAGCTCCCAAACTATGTTTTGGCACTCTGTGAGACCATTCTGGCCAGCATGGGCCAGAACTGTGCCAGGGAATGTGCTAATGTTTGAACAGCTTGCACCATCATGGGAGAGTGTGCAGGTCCAGGCTTTGGTCACATTCAGTTTAGTAGCATAGACGTAGTCTTTGTCCCCTCTTCAACAAAGAACAACCTGATACTGAAATCATTACCAGTTGGGCTGGGAGGACTAGGAGTATTGCATGAACATTTCAGCATTGGGATGGGGGAAGTACAAGGAGAAGACTATATATATTTATCTAGGGAGTTAGTAGTACACCCAGTTCTGGGCATGGACACAGATCACCCTCTGTGATGTGCTGTAGATGTTGCTGCTGAGGAGAAGATGGTTATTTGTGCAATTATCTGAATCAGCAAGAGAAAGTAGGATCCTGGCACTGTGGCAGGTTATACCTGAAGTCTGGCAAGAGTAGCAGATGGTTTAGGACTGGGGAGTGGGCTAGGGCAAGGGAGATTTCACAAGGCACAACCACAGATTAATGAAAGCAAATTCAGAAACAAACAGAAACCCTAGTGCTCCCTCAAGTTCACAGGTTTAAAACTCTCCATGAAGGGAAAGAGAAAGGTAAAATTTTCTGGAAAAGGAAAATTCAGCTAACAAAAATTTCCCTTTGAGTACTGCAAAAGAAAAAAGTTCTCCAATTTAGTCTTTTTTACGCATGCTTACTTATATGCATGATTATTTATAATTGCTCACCTAGACAATACACTACCACTGAAGAGTAGGAGGGAACAGAGGCTGTGCTACAGTCATTGTTGCCCTTTGGAGGATACATCCCCCTGCCTACCGACCACACTTACCTTCAGCACCTGTCTCAGACTCTGAAAGACACTTGTAGAAAGTGGATTTGACAGTAATGTGGGTAGATGGTGAGAAAGCAAATGCACTAAAAATAATTTAGGAAGTATTTTGGTCCAATTTCCAGATAATATAGTGAACTGAGATTAAATTCAAAGTTTCATACATATTCCTAACCTAATAGTGCATTCCTAATAAAAACAACCAGTATCCTTTCCTGGTTCAGTTCCTATGTCTGTAATATGAAGATTTTCACCATAACCCTCTGACTGCGCTTATCTTTTTTGATCCTTATTGCAAGCCTGTAGAAAGTACATTGCTCTGAGAAGTTTATTTTTCTAATTATTTGATCCTGTCAATATATTCACTGATTTGCTATACTACTGTTCATGACTGCATTTCAAGTTTCTGTTTGATTCTCCAAGCAAATCAAAATATTCTGTTAGTCTTTACAGTTCAATTCTTAGATTATTACTCAGGTGATACATGCTTTAGCCTCCAACTAAAATGTAAGTGCTGAAAGGTATGTATTGTGCCTTGGCCTTCCTTTCATAGCACTTGAACTACAGGACTGCACACCCCATTGTGCCATTCCTTTTTCTGTAATTAGTCAGGAAGACAGGCTGCAGAAAAGGACTGCCCCACTACATCCCCGACTCCTAAATGATGTAAAAGATCTGTCCAAAAACTTCTTAGCCATTGCAAAAAAAACCCAAAAAAACCCAAAACAAAACAAACAAACAAACAAACAAACAAACAAACAAACAAAAAAACCACCTAGAGACAGGATGAGGACTCAGGAGCCAGAATCCCTTGTGTCCCACCAATGATCTGGGGCAGACCACTTGGATGTAGAGGTCCAGGCCAAGACATGCTTCAAGTGCCTGTGTGTGTAGGAGCATGAGCAAATGGAGTTCATGAGAGAATGAGTTTGAAGGGGTAAAATCAATTCTTTTGACATTTTGTGGAAGAAATTGCTTTCTCCTTCCTTGAGTTTTATTACACTTATAAATT
>PYHW01010322.1:0-10767 GCA_013186435.1 Turdus rufiventris
GACGCTAGTCCACAGACCCCAGGGCCCTCAATAAAGCACCGCACTAAACAACCTAGTTGTTTCGTGTCTCTCTGTCGGGCAACAATTCGATTCCAGTGCTAACAAAGCTGCAATTAGCAAGTTAATAGAACCAGCCCCAATGGAGGCAACTCATTATGGGACAGTCCAGGAAACTCCTTGGCCATGAGGACTTGATAATTGCCACCAATCAAGATAACCAGAGTCCTCAGGAAAACCTACATTTCAATACCCAGTTCCAGTAAACCAAAATCTGCATACATCAAAAGTCATCGCTGCACCGAAACTGTTTTTGTCCAGTACAGGTGGAGAAAGGAGACTACATGAATATGGGAATCCACGGCAGAAACAAAGGGACTTTTGCCCCAGGCCAGAAAAACTGTATAAAAATGGACTGCCCAGGACGGCATTTGTGAACACCGGGGATTTGATGTGATAGAGGTCAGATCAGCGTGCGTGTTCACCCAGCACTGAACCCAGGCTCAGTGCTGTCCTTTTTGATTGTGGCTGTTGAGAACCGTGTTTCAATCACAAAAATAAAAATTGCTTCTTACATTTTTTTAATTCGGCTTGATTAGTTTATTATCTATAACAGCACAGACCCTGCCTTTAGAATTTGCACTTCATAACATCTAACCAGGAGACTGGGTCCTAGTTACGGAGTGGAAATAAGCACCACTGGTGGCAAAGTGGTGTAGACTTTTCCAAGTGTTACTGACCACAGAAACAGCCGTCAAGACAGATGAACACAGGTGGACCCAACACACTCGGGTCAAGGCCTCTGAGGCCCCAGAGATTTGGACATCTTGTCTGGAGGAGGACAGGCGTCTGCGACTAGCACTCCACAGGAGTGGACTGAAGCAGCACCCAGTGCGTCAACATAGGGGAAAGCCTCATGTGCCTACCCACAGACTGTCTGCTGAAGTAGTCTGCATGGGCATCCCTCCTTTCTGATCTCCAGTCACTGGAGGGCTACTACTTGCTTGTTTTATGTTGTTTCTGTGCCTTCAGTCACCACAGGTAGTGCAGAAGCCAACAGTGAGAACCAGATTAGAAAATTAGATTACACCATTAGAATGTTTTTCTTAATAATCTTACCTTTATATTTTCAGTTAGGTTTGGGCCAGAGGTGGGAGAATAGTTTTTTAGCCCTAAGAGAAGAAGTCTCAAAAACCTTTAACCTTAGTAATTGTTGGGTCTGCAGAAGGTCAGGACAATCTGACAACTGACCATGGGTGGCCAACATGCCTATCACAAGTTACCTCCAAACTGCTCAGGAATATGTTATACAGGATATATTAAACTGTTGTTCTTTTTGCTACCACAAACTTGGGAAAATCAGTGAAGAAGAAGGGAGAGTGTGTGTAAAATTAAATTACTCAAACTGCTGTTTGCAAATAGATGACAATGAAAAAGTGGTGAAACAAATAACAAAGGGAATGAGAAAGTTAGTTTATGTACCAGTCCAAACGTAGAAAGGATGGGAATGAGATATGTTTTTGTGGTTACCTGGTGGACTATGGGTTAAATGTATGCTTTTTTTCCCTCTTATGTGCTGTAGCAACTCCAATCTTTTTACCATGCATGATCCCTTGCTGAGTATAGCTCATTTAGCAGGTGATCAAGGAGATGCAGGTAGTAGCCATGCCTACAGATCCAGAAATGGCTACAAAAGGACAGAAAATGAGTATAACTCATTTAGCAGGTGATCAAGGAGATGCAGGTAGGAGCCATGCCTACAGATCCAGAAATGGCTACAAAAGGACAGAAAATTATGTCACTGCAAATAACTGCAAAACCAAAAAGGACTCAGGAACAGAAAGTTAAGTCAATGATAACTAAGGTTTGTAAAGACAATTATTGAGAAAATAAAAGACGAGGTGTGAGAAATGACACTAATTTTTTAAATTTTCAAAGGTTTATTAAACCTTAACCAATACAACAAAGGACTGAATAAGGAAAAAGGCATGGCACCAGGAACTGGCATCTGCCATGCGCTCAACTACAAAATGGCTATTCCCCCTTTTATACCCCTGGGGCTTGCATCAACCAACCCTTGCCCCTCTTGAAGTCTGTCCGTCAACTCTTCTTCACCGTTTATTGCTGGAGATTACTTTCTTGCAACTTGATTGGAGGTCAGGTGTTGTCTCAGTAACAGGCCTGCCCTTCTCCCAGATGCCCCATGCAAGAGGCACAGGTACGTGTCCCCCCCCCCACCCCCCCCATGTCCTGACTGCTAAGGCCATCAGGTGGCAACAATACAAGAGGGAGGGGAAAGGGGACTATGGGGAGAACAGAGGACATCTAAACAGCAAATAACAATAACATAACTACACATCAATAAAACTTAACATATACATAATATTCATCCTTTAATTGTGAGAGCCAACCATTGCATTACCCATCTATAACAGAGGGATTGAAAGGAATGAAGGACTTGTCTTTACAAACAAACTGTGGGTCTGCTACTAAATAAAATTAGATACTGAGACATGAAAGAAACAATGAGAAGAACCATAAATTCCATAGGAATTCCACTAAATGACACAAGGGAAAGACAAAGGGGAGGGTATACATTAGAAGGGGGTCTTAGGTATTAGGCGTCTTGTGAAGTCTGTATCTCTCAAGTACCTCAGCTAATGGGGAAAGAGAGAGGAAAATGCGGCTGGGAAATTAGGATAAAAAGGAGGCTGCATCCTCCAAAAATTTGAGAGACCCCAGGGGAAATGCACCATGGCCTCTCCCTTTGTTCAAATAAAGTTATAAGACTCCTCTGTCTCCTTTTTGGACATAAATCTATGGTGTTTGTGTATTAATTTTCCTGACACATCCAACATAAATTTGATATGAATAAGCAGACACATCTTTATTCAGGCACCAGGAAACACTGGGGATAGCTCCTCCGAAAAAATGTTCCATTTAACAAACAAAGCCCATCCATTTTATATACCTTTTCTGATGAATCATCTTTACATAAGTTCTTTTACATACTATGCATACTGTGCCCACTCTTAAATTTAACCTTTGCATTCATTGGTTCTAATAGCTAATAAAATCCTTCCTGCATCCCTGGCTATCAAGCTGCTTGGTTTTTGAAGAAACTGGAGGCAGGACTACAGTAATCTAACGACTATAAGGCACACCCTTTTGACTAAAATTTTCCCCCGAACCCGGAAGTATGCCTTATAGTCCGGTGCCACGGCTGCCAGGTGGAGGCGGGGCGGAGCAGCGGTGGGCAAACCCCGGCCCTGTGGAGGTGGGGCGGTGCCCCAGCAGGCACGCCTCAGCCCCGTGCAGGTGGGGTGGGGGTGGAGCCCCCACAGTCATGCCCTGGCCCCGTGGAGGTGGGGCGGCCCCCCCACAGGCACAGCCCGGTCCCGGGGAGGCTGGGCGAAGTGGTGGTGGGCATGCCCCGGCCCTGCCAGGTACAGACTGGCCCAGGGGCCCATGGCGCCCCTCCTGCCAGGTACAGGCAGGCCCGGGGGCCCATGGCTGCCGGGTTGAGGCGGGGCCTCGACCAGCAACCACGCAGGGGGAGCTGGGAACAGATCCTCACTGCAAAAAAAAAAAGTGCGCCTTATAGTCCGGCACACACTATATGATCTACAAAGTTGCGAAATGTGCCAGCTTCTGGGGGGTGCGCCTTATAGTCTGGTCTGCCTTATGGTCATGAAATTACTGTATGTTATTTTGTGATTCCTCAATAGATGAAGCCTTTGTGTAGGATTTGATTGTTTTGAGCTGTAACTGCAGTGTCATCAAGAAAGATTTTTATTTTTAACAGTGTTACTAATTGCAGCCTTCCCTTTGAGGGCAAACTGATTCCGTGTCTCTGTTCCTCTGTCATACTCAGTATCTGCTTAACTTTGTTAGAAATGGCTTTTTATTCTTTGCTGCTTCTCAAGTTGATGGTGTAGAGGCTTTGCTTTGTATCTCAGATCAGTTTGATCAGTTACTGGGTAAGTGCCTGCAGTCAGGCCAGCTCCCCTACATTTCTGTCCCTCTCCTTTCTCTTCCTCATCTTCAGAAGAGGTGTGGGGAAGGAGAGGGGGCTCCCTGTATCAGTTACCCCAGCTTAGACAGACTTAAACTGCGTGGGTGGAACAATAGCACTGAATTGGCCATGGCACCCAAGAAGATTTTCCCAAGACCATTTTCCCCACACAGGGTTAGCAACATGAACCCCAGCCTTTACCAATCATGCCTGCTGTCAGACACTCCTCCTGAAAAATAATAGTGTGACTGTGGTCCCTCTCATCTGTATGGTGCTGGATAAGTATCTCCCTACATCCTTGTGACCCAGTGCATAGGGTGCCACAGGGACGCAAGCACATGTGGACTTCCAGTTGAATTTTAGAGTGAAGCTGGGCAGATGCCTAACCCAGTTCTCCAGTAGCACCATCCTCTGCTTTGTGTGGTTTAAACAATTTTGGTGGTGGTCTGCAGAAAGAGTCCTGGGAGGAGGGCAAATGTCAATGATTTCACAGCTGGTTTCATCAACTTTTTGCTTTTGAAACTTGGAAATTTGCAAATAAAATATTTTCTGACCTTTAAAATCTAGCATAAAATATTTGGTGTTTGATGTCTGCTGCCACAGTGTTGGTGGTTGCACTGTCATCTGGCAGCATCCCTGTTGCAATGTGTGCTCATGGGATAACCAGACCACATTGAATGTCTTGCTTTATCTTGATCTGGTACTTAAAAAGAAGGAGAAAAGAGAAATTTCCCCAGACTAGATGCTAAAATTGAGGTGTCATGCTGGGATGATTCTGGCTGAGGGACAGTGAGTCTTTGCTTGATGCTCTTTTCAGAGTTTGACTTTGCATGGGGGGAGGTGCAACAGGGTCCCACAGTCCCATGGGAACTGCCCTCATCTTACCCCATGAACCGGATTTCCCACTTCCCAAGAAGTGGAAGATAAGCTGGATTTCTGAGTGACAGACAACTCAGTTTACAAGTACAAAAAGCCACCCCAAATTCTGACAAAGCAGACATTTTCTATAGTGTTCCCCAGAAACGTGTGGCATTTCTCCCATGAGTAGGGATGCCTGTTTGGCAGTTACTCCCCAGGGATTAAGTAAAAGGAATCTATGTATATTATCGAAATTTTAGTAGTACAGTAATTTCACAACTACAAGGTGCACCAGATTATAAGGCGCACTTCTGGGTGTCAGCAAATTTCCGAACTTTTGCACAATATATAAGGTGCACTGGTCTATAAGGCGCACTTGCTTTTTGCAGCGAGGATCCGCCGCCGGCTCCCCCCGCACAGTTGCTGGCCACGGCCCCGCCTGCACTCGGCAGCCGCGGCACTGCTGCTTGTGGCCCTGCCTCCACCTGTCTGCCACGGCACCGCTGCCCCCCGGCCCTGCCGGCTCCCCCTGCGGCTCACACTTGCAGGTTGGCAAATTTCCAAACTTTGTCTATATATAAGGTGCACCGGATTATAAGGTGCACTTCCGGGTTTCCATCAAAATTTTAGTCAAAAGGGTGTGTCTTATAGTCGTGAAATTACTGTAAGTTACATTTGATTCCTAATCAATACTATTTCTTTTGCTAGCTTTAATATAGGTACCTTGATATCATGCACTGTTTTATGTTATGCTGTAATCTACTGGTAGTTCTTTTTAGTTTTATACTGTGCAGTAACTCTGATTAAGATCTTTTACGTGTTATCTCTTGTCTGTTTAATAAATAATTCATTTTTATATATAGACCTGATCTGCTATCCTCAGAACTTGCGGGCCAGAGTGAGTCCTTAAATTTAAACTGTTGCCAAAATCTGTGGCTAAGGCAGTATTTGTCTGAAGCTCCCACTCATCCCATGACAGAATTGCTGACTGGATAAGGGCTATCCCTGCACAAGCTGGGCATGGGTTGAGGTGTCCTTATGGCTCTGCTTTCTGATGGCCATGTGCAGCCAGACTCCTCTGGGCATCCACAAATGAAAGATAAAAGGACAGTGGGAAGAGCAGAGCTTGTTTCATCCTACCCCTGAGCCAGCACCAGAGTGGAGACTTGTGTGGTTCATTAGTATGAGTAGCAATTTGAATTTTCTATATCTGCTCCTAACTAATACCATCACAACCTTTCAAGGGGTGTAAGTGGGTAAGAATGATGGTCCCCATTTTCAGATAACAGGATCACAGAGGTTAAGGCATCTTGGTGGATGGGCAGGGATTGCAGCTCACCTCCCAACTCCTGCTCTATGCTCCCTTCCTGAAGCGTAGAAAAACTCCATAACACACAAAGTAAGTTATATGAGTAGGTATGTATTTTATTCAGCACTGAGGTGCATGGGGGATAGATCCTCCAAAAACATGCATACCTTCAGCAACTTGCGCCTCTCTTTTTATTCTCTACAAACTAGGATTACACAATATGCCTAATACATATTCATTTCCTAACCCTGCCTGTCCCCTCTTCATACTAAAATTAGCTCCACACCTCTTTTCGACTGCACACTGCTCCTTGTTGGTTGCTCGGGTGGTCGTCTGAGGGTCTTTGGGATGAAGTAAGCAGTCTTCTTCTCAGTTGAACTTTTCACCTTATTTCCTTGTGCATGGTCTTTTTAGTCCTTTGGTCACCTTCTGGATTTTGATACCAGTTTTCCTGGCTCAGGAGTCTGCAGAATCCCCCTTATCCTGCGCTGCCTTTGTCCTTCTATCCTATTTGCACATTCTAGCTTCTTATCTTGTAGCCTTGCTCTCCTCCTGTTCTTGCAAGCACAGTAAATGTTTAAGCATTCCATATGGCTTTGTCAGCCCCCTTAAAGTCAAAGCATTTCTTGATGCTTGATTCTTAATTTTTAATTCTTAATTTCTCTGTCTCAGTCCCCCCTTCTCTAGAAAATCAGTAAATTCTTTTACTTAGTAATATTGATACCTTTCCCCTTTCCAGTCTACCTCTACAGCTTGCTCTTCTTGGTACGTATCCCTCATTGCAGTACCATATACTGTTGCTAGGGAAGTCAGTACTGCTATCAGTTTTAACATCTTCCAATTCCAAACAAGTATTGCAATAGATAGCACCAGACTTACACCTACTAATGTCAGTATGACAATGGTAGGGTGGCGAAGCATGTTCAAAATCCCAGTTGCAGTTGGCGACCATCCAAAGAGTGCATCCCACCACTGATGATTTGTGTCCTGTTTTACTCTTTGTAATACTTTGCTTATCTCTTATATCATGATAGACAGTACCCAGAGTCTTTTGCCCATTTTCCTGAACCTCTTACAGAATTTTTGTCAAGTCTTGGTGTTTCATTAGCTGCCTTAGTATTGTAAGGTTCATTCCAATGTGTGTAGGTGATAATTTATGATACATTGTGTAGTTAGACCTTATCAACTGGTGGGATATAACTGGTGTCAAATATGAAAAATCATACCTGAAATCTTAACAAAATTAGAAATACAAAAATTAGAATGGTTCTTAGTAGGTAAGGTTACATTGTTATCTATTTCTACCGAAGCACAAGCAGTTCTTAAACATACACAGCCTAGGCCAATATATACAAGCATAGTCTTTTGACTAGCATCTGGATGAATTACAAAGTGGTAAATGCTTTGCTCAGTGTCCAGACATATATCTTGTGTGTCAATCATATTACTCTCACAGATAAACCCTTTTAGCACAAGATTCTAAATTTACAGTTTGCCATCTCCCATTCATCATCCAGGCCCACGCTCTATGCTCTGAGAGGTAGAACACTGTCTTCTCATTATTTAATCCTAATGCAATAATAGGGTGGATATTGTAAATCATGGCATTACGTATAGTAAGCACGAAAGCAGTAGCCATTTCGGTGGTAGGGTCATAGGTAAAATTTACCAGAGTCCACAAAGATTGAAATTTTCTTTCTAAATTGTTTGCATTGTCCCAGACAATTTTTTGAATTTCAATTGAAAAAGCACCTTCGCTTCCTTCCCTTATTATTAAAGCAACTATTGATTGCATCTATAATTGTGCCTGTATACAGCTGAGGGCTAATGACACATTGTCCTGGGTCATATTAAGTGCATTCATTATTAGCTTGTGGTCTTGGTCTTCAGCCTTTTCCCACCTTGGTAATACTTTGGAAATTTGCCATTGGCTAGTTCCTAGTGCTAATAAAGAGGATTGTAGGGGATGTTTTTGTTTTGTCAAATCACTTGTTGCAGTGGCTAACTTATTCATTAGTATTTCTGAATCAATTCCATTTAAGACTCCCAATTCTGCTCCTATTATTCCAGTTAAATCTCTTCGCATTCTGCCCCTGAAGTGTACAGTGATTTCATGATTATAAACTGCACCATTTTGACTAAAATTTTGCTCCCAAACTGGAAGTGCCGCTTACATTCAGGAGTGGCTTATATATGAACAAATTTTGGAAATTTCCCAACCCGGAAGTCTGAGCCAGCAGCAGCCCCGAGCCAAGCCGGAGCCTGCCCGGCCCCAGGCAGTGGGGCAGTGGCCAGGCACAGCAGCGCTGCCTGGCCCCGGGGGGCGCGGCGGAGGCACCGGCCAGGGACGCCCCTCTCCCTCTTCCCGGCGGCAGCAGCCAGGGATGCCCCTCTCCCTCTTCCTGGCAGCACTGGCCAGGGACACCCCCTTTCCCTCTTCCCGGAGGCACCGGCCAGGCACGCCGCTCCCCTGCCTCCCGGCGGCAGCAGAGAGCGGGGCTGAGGCCGCTCCTCGGAGGCCGCCCTGAGCAGGGCTGAGCCAGTAAACCCCGTGATCCCGTGATTCTGCTACTAATTTGCAACTTTGTGAAAGGTGCATGGGGATCCTCGCTGTGAATGAAAATGCGGCTAATAATACGGTGTGGCTTATTTATGGACAAAAACCTAAATGTTCCCGACACCCGGACCTGCGGCTTATAATCAGTGCGGCTTGTAATCGTGAAATTACTGTACTTGCTTTTCTAACCATGTTGCCCAACCCTC
The DNA here is from genome assembly GCA_013186435.1 of Turdus rufiventris. Classification (NCBI taxonomy): domain Eukaryota; kingdom Metazoa; phylum Chordata; class Aves; order Passeriformes; family Turdidae; genus Turdus; species Turdus rufiventris. Next base: position 8,943 of record PYHW01010322.1, read on the forward strand.
AAAGGATATCTTTACGAAAGAGGATCAGGTTGGTTGATTTTCAGAGATGTTAGTTTGCATTAGTAATTCAACTTGCTTGAGACACCACTCTGGGTTAAATAACAGTTGTTGTTCGTTAGCATTCTTATTACATAGGGGCCAACTTCATAAATTTTTGTTGTGGCCTGGATAGCTGGTATGATGGTCTATGGTAAAAAGGCAGGAAGGGCCTTTGTATGGGTTCCTCAGAGATGTTTATTTCAGCCACACGCATGGATAATCCAGGGTCAGAGACAAAGGTGGATCTCATGGTGAGGGTCCAGGTTCAATTACATGAGATGTTTGGGGCAGGGGGACCATCAGAGACCAATTACCAGGGGACATGGGGGCGGCACAAAGGTGGGGTTAGGGCATGGGAACCAATGGGGAAATAGGGTAGGAGTGACCGAAAGACTGAGGGACAGGGACTGGGCATGGGGCCAACCAAGGGAACAGAACATGGGTATGTTGGCATAACATAACAGGGTTTGCTATGAGAGAAGCCTATTGTGTCTCCCTAACTAGGGAATGCCTTTTAGGGTCTTCACAAATTTTAGGTTCAATCTTAGGTGGCGTGGTCTGGGCTTGAGTACTAACATAGGTTACAGCTGATTCAGTTGTTGTAATAGGTATGGCCTTTATTTTAAATTTGAATGAGAGTCCAATAGTATCATGGCTCCAAAGGCAAACCACCTCCACAGTCTGTACTAACACAAAATTATACCAACAATCTAATTCACATAGACAATTACAAATGTCCCAGTTCTTGTTCACAGGAGAAGTTGAAACACTAATTTGAATTGCTTTCTTATGGGTAGTCCCATTAATCATCCGGCATCCTATACTGATTACCTCTCCTATAGTCCCTTGAAAGGACCACAACCTTTGTTTTTGCCATTCTTGCTTTTCATATACCTGGTTTTGTGCATGACTACAGTTGATAGGTTTAAATCTTTTATATCAGAATACATTCCCATGGATCCAGTGTACCGAATAAACGCTTGGGACCAACCAATGCCATTCAGCATTATTCTGGCTAGAGGTGCTTTCCAATTCTTGGATTAAACTTATAACTACAGTGTTGCCTTACTCGGCACTGTGACCTGGTCCAGGAACCGGCACGGTGACTCACCCCAGGGTCACTTGGTCCATCTACTCACAGACACCAACGTGGTGGACGGCAAATGGCGTTTATTGAAGGGTCACAAGGGTTTTTATAACTCGGGCAGTCACAGTGTCATTTCCTTCAGCTCATGTCCAGCTAGGTGCAATCAGGTGAGGGGCTAAGGTCTGACTGCAAGGGTGGGGGGTTTCTGACTGACCGTACAGCCCGATATCTTCTGCACGCATGTCCCTATTGTCCACATTTCCCCCCTCCCTCATGATTAGTAAAATTATATAAAATGTAAATGTTATAAAATTTCATTGGTTAGTAAGATTAGTATAGCATTGTAAATGTGTTAGTAGCAGGAACGCCTCAAAGTAATTGTCGACGTTCGACAAACATAATGTTAATCGCTTCCAGACTCTTCTTAACAAATAGCACCAATTTGTTTAATATGCAAGGTCCAAAGATTAAGGTTAGTAAGACTATAGTGAATGGGCCTATTAGGGTAGAAATTAGGGAGGAAATTAGGGTGGTGAGCCATGGGGACCGGTTGAACCATGACTCAAACCATCCTTGCTGGGCTTCTCTGTCCATTCTTCTTCGGTTTAGTCGGTCTCTCAGTTCGACCATGGAGTCTCTAACGACTCCGGTGTGGTCCGCATAGAAGCAGCATTCCTCTTTTAAGGCGGCACACAGGCC
>PYHW01010322.1:12706-29930 GCA_013186435.1 Turdus rufiventris
TCTTTCTCTGCCGACAATACGCCCTGCAGAGGCTGTGCTGGTGTCGGGAGCACCACCCGGCTGGAACTCGGCTGGGAGCCGGAAGTCAGCTGCGTGGGTGTTTCCGGGCTCCAGAGCCTTTTCCTCGGGCTCCAACCCCGCCCCTTCTTCCGGGGGACGGGCCATTCCCTCCCCCTGGACTCCCCCCGCCTCCTGCTATGGGAGATTCTTGGCCTATAAGGACTTGATTTAAAATGAGCGCTGTGATTGGTTTTAAGTTCTTTCTCAGGGGCCACCCCTCCTTCCCGCTCGCCCGCGCATGAGCTGTTCAGCAAGCCTCCTCCGTTTCTGCCCCCCGTGTCATCAATCCACGCCCCACCACGTGGTCCAGCGCCATTTTCAAATGCACATGACGTGGGTGGCTTTTTATCATCCGCTTGGGGCTCTGATAATATAGCAGCATTTTGCGCTTCTTCCGCGAGCCCCTGCCAAAACGTCCGCCCGCGCTCCGGCCTCTCGGGTGGTGAGTCCAGCCCCAGAGACCACGGAGGGGGTTCCAGCGATCGCCCCACCGCGCCCTCCGCCTCACTGAACTCCGCCGCAGTTTGGGTCACTGCTCTGATCCCCAGCTGCGGCGTGGCTAATAAACACGTTCACGTGGCTTTCCAGGTCTCCTACTCCTCCCGAGCCTTTTTCAGAGTCTGGATAACTCTGCCCCACGTTTTGAGGGTTTTCCCAGAGCCTGAGGGCATGGTTTCCTCGGCCAGAGTTCTTGTGCATTTACTCCGTATCTCCAGATGGAGAATTTCTACCGGGCTTTCTATAGCCCCTAACTTTATCAGCCTCGGCACAGCGAGAATAAAATCCTTAAGCTTACACCCAACTCCACATTGCGTGTGGATCTGACTTACGACCTTCGCGAGACTTTCCATGCTCCTCGCTGGTCCAGCCGTGCAGCCGCCGGTTCACCCGTCCAGGCGATCCCCGAATCCCGGGCGGTATCTTTTCCCAGGTTTCGGTACCAGATGTTACCTTACTCGGCACTGTGACCTGGTCCAGGAACCGGCACGGTGACTCACCCCAGGGTCACTCGGTGCATCTGCTCACAGACACCAACGTGGTGGACGGCAAATGGCGTTTATTGAAGGGTCACAAGGGTTTTTATAGTTCAGGCAGTCACAGTGTCATTTCCTTCAGCTCACGTCCAGCTAGGTGCAATCAGGTGAGGGGCAAAGGTCTGACTGCAAGGGTGGGGGGTTTCTGACTGACCGTACAACCCGATATCTTCCGCACGCATGTCCCTATTCTCCACACTACAGGCATAACAAACAAAACAACTCTATTGACTAGATTTCTGCAAGCTAAATTACTGAATATTCTGAACTCAATATACTCATTTTGCTGGAGTAAGTTTTAATTTCAGTTTGTTGTCAACTGGTGTTACTTTCCAAGGGGCTTCTGGAGCCTTCTTCACTCAAGAATGGTGAATCCAGGACCTCTGTTCCTTGATCTTAACTGCAGTGAAGGTGGTGATAAGCACCTGGAATGGTCCTTCCCATTGTGGCTGCAAAGTTTTTTTCTGTAAGAGACTAAACATACACATAATCTCCAGGTTGTATGTCATAATGTCTGAAGGTGACTATGATGCTTGTATCCCCAATCGCCTGTTCTGTTGCTGTTGAATATTAAGTTCTGCAGCTTTAAAAGTAGTTCCAGAAGTGAAGGGGGAGAAAAGAAGTGAAAAGTTTGTTATCAAATACTACACTTGCTCCCCCGCATCCTTCACACAGACTGTGTTGTCTGCAGTAAACAACAGAAGAAAGCTCTCTTTTGCTCTTAGTTTCTGGCTAGCTGAAACAAAGAAGCTCCCTGGACTGTAGTTTTTGCTTTTTTCTTGGAATTGTTCAAACCTGCTCTGAACTGAAAGCCCAGAGGAGCACCGAAAGCTTGCACCCATAGCCCACTGGGACCTGGCCTGAGCCGTGGCATTTCCCAGCACCAGAAGAACTGATAGCAGTGAGCAGGGCTGCAACCCACAAAAGGAACTCTTCTAAATTTGTCATCTCTTCAGAAAAAAAAAAAAAAAAGTTTTGTTACTTGGTATTGCTCATTTTTGTGCTAGGAAGTGCTTTACCTGTTAAATAAACAAGGTTTTTTTCCACTTCTCTCCAAAAATATATTTCCCCAAACCAGTTAAAAGTAGGACTGCTTAAATCTGCTTCCTAAAATGACCCCATTTGGAAGTTTTCTCCCAAATTTGCCCCAGACCAAGACACATGCACTGGTCCATTCAGCCCTCTGCTCCATGTTCCAGCCACATGTTTTTCAATTTCACTGAGTTGCTTACTTAAGGCTATCATATAGGCAGTCAGTTTTCTTCCCCCACTTTGGTAGACAATCCCTTTTGCACTCCATATGGTCTCCCATAGTGCATTTCAAAGTCTTTCTTTGGCTCTAGGCTTGGTTCAGATCCACAGCAATGCCAGTGGGAGAGATTGAGGCCAGGGTAAATTAGTTTCCTGTCCTAGCCTCACAATTTGCTGCTTAATTAAATGATTCATTTTCTCTACTTGGTGACTTGACTGGGATTGGTATGGGATATGGAGCTCCCAGTCTATGCCTAGGTGACGATTGATTTGTTGTACTATTTTTGAAATAAAATGTGGCCTTCTATCTGAAGATATTGTGTCTGGAACTCTGGAGCATGGGATTATCTCTTGTCACAATACCTAGGTTACCTCCCAGTCCTTGGCAGTTCTGGTGGGAAAAGCCTCTGGTCACCGTGAAAAGGTATCTGTTAACACCAACAAATATTGATGCCCTCCTTTTCTTGGGAGTTTTGAAAAGTCAATTTGTCACTGTCACCCAGGCCCATGGCCTTTTCCAATTTGACCAAGTTTTGGTTTGGGGGTATTCTTGGGTTTGGTCTGGAGGCAAATGTCACACTACTGGATTACCAGAATGACAGTAGAATATAAACTTCCAGCAGTTATTTTTTTCAGTTAGATAGTTATACAGGGCATATACTCCCCAGTGTGTTTTCTGGTGCTCTTCCCTTACTAATGACTATAACAGATGAGAAGGGATAACCATCGTCCCATCAGCACTAATAGCCCATCCCTCTTGGTTATATATTCCTCCTTGATCCTTAATTAGTTTTCTATCCTTTCTGGTATATACTGGCTTACCTTCAAGGGAGATCTGTCCATCTGGAATTAAGGTTCCCTCAATCTCCATCTAACCTTTTGCTGCTTCTTTTGTCTCTCATTTCCTTCCTCTAATTCTGAGCTCACCTTCTGGTGTGCCTTAATGTGCATAATTGCTACTTGCTCAGGTAGCTGAACTGCTTCCAGTAGCTGCAATATTTCCTGTTTGATGTTTTTCTCTTGTGAGTTTAACAGTCCTCTTTCTTTCCAGATGGCTCCGTGTGTGTACAACCCCAAATGCATATCTTGAGTCTGTATAAATGTTTATTTTCTTTCCCTTTGTGATCTCTAGGGCACGAGTTAGAGAGATTATCTCAGCCTTTTGTGCAGAGGTATCTATTGGCAAGGGTCCAGATTCTATTACCTTTTTGCAGGTGGTAACTGCACACCTGGCATGTCGCATTCCACTGACGACGTAGCTGCTTCCATCAGTGAAACAGGTTTCTGCGTCATCTAAAGGGATGTCCTTAAGATCTGGGCGGCTGGAGTATCAGGCTTTGATAGTCTCCAGACAGTCATGGTGTACTGGCTCCCCTTGATTTCCACTAAGAAAGGAAACTGGGTTGACAATGTTAGTTACAACTATCTCTACATTGTCTTGTTCTACCATGATGGCTAGGTATTTCAGGAACATTTGTGGCGAAAGCCAGTACCAGCCCTTTACTTCCAGGACTGCGGATGCACTGTGAGGCACCAATACAGTCATTTTCTGGCCCAAAGTGAATTTGCGTGCCTCTTGAATATTCAGCACCACTACTGCAAAGGCTCTGAGGCACCCCTGCAATCCCTTGGCTGATGCAACTAGTTGCTTAGAGAAGCAAGCAAGTGTTCTCCAGTACGGACCCAGGTCCTGGGCCACTATCCCCAGGGCTATTCCCTGCTTCTCATGGGAAAACAGAAAGAATGGTTTGCTCTCACCTGGGAGTCCAAGAGCCAGAGCTGACATTAGAACATTTTTCAGCTGGTGAAAGGCCCGTGTGGCCTCTTTTGTCCACTGGAGGTCTCTGTTCTCATTTGCAATGAGCGCATATAGAGGTTTTACAAGCAACCCATAGCTGTGTATCCACAGCCTACACTACCATTCCTAAGAATGTTCACAGTTCCTTTACTGTTTGAGGTTTCGGGGTTTGGCATATCACTTCCTTGCAATCTTGCCCTAGAGTCCGTTGTCCCACGCTAACATCATAACCCAGATAGATTACCTTTTGCTTCACTACCTGGGCCTTTTTCTTTGATACCCTTTATCCCTGAAGTCCCTGACAGTTTAGGCGGCTTGCTGTCCAGGCTACACATGCCTCTTTTGTTCAGGTGGCTATGAGGATATTGTCTACATACTGCAGTAGTTTCCCTCTTCTGGGGGAGCCTCCCAGGATTCCAGGTCCTTGGCAAGTTGTTCCCCAAACAGGGTTGGAGAGTTCTTAAATTTCTGAAGCAACACCATCTATGTGAGCTGGGATTTGCTCCTGCTTTTAGAGTTTTCCCATTCAGATGCAAAGATTTTCTTGCTGTCCTCATGGAGAGGGAGGCAAAAGAAGGCATCTTTCAAGTCTAAAATGGTAAACCAAGTTAGCTCTGGTGTTAGGCACGTTAGCAAAGTGTATGGATTTGCTACCATGGGACAGAGATCTTCAATTATTTTGTGAACAGCCCTTAGATCTTTTACTATCTGATATGACCCCTCAGGTTTTCAGACCGGTAAGATGGGAGTATTGAAGTCAGATTGACATTCTTTTAACAACCCTAATTGCAAAAAGTTTTCGACTATCTGGCTAATTCCTTCCCTGTCCTCATTTTTTAAGGGGTACTGTTTAATTCTAACTGGTTGTTTTCCTTCCTTCAGTTTAATTGCTATAGGAGGTGAATTTTTCACCCTCCCTGGTACATTAGAAGCTCACACTCCAGGAAATACTTGATTTATAATTTCTTCAATAATTTCTTCCTCCATTTGAATAGCTGTTAACATTAAACTTAACACCTCTATGTACTGTTCATCATTTACCTCCAGAATAACATCCTCATTTTTAAATTTAATTGCTACTTGTAATTGTTCTAGCAGGTCTCTTCCCAAAAGATGTCTCGGGGAACTGGGCAGGTATAGAAATTTATGAATGTCCCATTGCTTTCCAAGTATATACTTTAATGGTTTGCAAAAATATGTTTTTTTAGGTTGGCCGGTGACTCCAATTACTGTAACATAATCTGTCCCCACAGGTGCCAAGGTCTTACTCAGAGCTGAATATGTAGCCCCCGTGTCAACCAGAAATTCCACTTCTTTTGCTTTTGCCCCCAGCTTCAATTTTATAACCAGTGGATCTCCTGGGGTGAGATTTACCGGTCCTCCTCAATTTTCTTTTACATGTGCAATTATTTTTCCTTTTTCCTGAGGGCCACCACGTCTTCGTTCTGGGCATTGATTTTTCCAGTGACTATATTTCTTACAAATCACACACTGGTCTCTACCCAGATGGGATGGGTCTTGTCTAGGTGGTCCCTGTCCATGTCTTCCTCTCTCTCTTTCATGTAAAACAGCTACCAGCCCCTCCCTTTCATTCTTTCCAGTTCCTAAAGACTCTCCATGCCTTATCCACCAAAGTCTCTAAGTTCGTCCATTCCAACCCCCGTATATTTTGAAGTTTACATCTTATGTCACTTGTAGATTGCCCCAGGAATAAATTGACTAGTTGCTGTATCCCTATGTCAGACCTAGGGTCCAGTGGTGTGTGGCAGCTCATTGCATCCCTTAATCGATTGAGGAATTCGGATGGTGACTCATAGGGTCTCTGCTTAATTTCATACAACACTGACCACTTTATGGTTTTGTGAATGACCTTTTCCATCCCCTTTGCAATCCACTCCTGATAGCTTTCGCACTTTTTCAATTTTGCTGATCTTTTTGTGTCCCACTGTGGATTTTGGAGTGGGAAATAATCTTTCACATCCAATTGTTGGATTTTATAATAATCTTCTGCCAAATCCCCTGCCGTTTTTATAATTAATTGTCTTTCTGTCTCAGTTAGTGCATTCAATAATACAGTAATTTCATGACTATAAGGCACACCCTTTTGACTAAAATTTCCCCCCGAACCCAGAAGTGCTCCTTATAGTCCGGTGCGCCTTATATGATGGACAAAGTTCGGAAATTTGCCAACCCGGAAGTGCGAGCTGTGAGCCACGGGGGAAGTCGGCAGGGCCACAGCTGCCAGGTGGAGGCGGGATGGAGTGGCGGTGGGCATGCCCTGGCCCCGTGCAGGCGGGGCGGAGCCCCGACAGGCACACCCCGACCCCGTGCAGGTGGGGCGGCCCTCCCACAGGCACGCCCTGGCCCCGTGCAAGTGGGGCAACCCCCCCACAGGCACGCCTGGGCCCCAGGGAGGTGGGATGGAGGGGTGGTGGGCACGCCCCGGCCCCGCCGTGTACAGGCCGGCCCAGGGGCCCATGGCGCCCCTCCTGCCAGGTACAGGCAGGCCTGGGGGCCCATGGCTGCCAGGTTGAGGCAGGGCCTCAGCCAGCAACCACGCGGGGGGAGCTGGGGGTGGATCCTCACTGAAAAAAAAAATGTGCCCTATAGTCCGGTGCGCCTTATATGATCTACAAAGTTGCGAGGTTTGCCGGTTCCCGGGGGGTGCGTCTTATAGTCCGGTGCGCTTTATGGTCATGAAATTACTGTAATTGCATATTGCTCCAATCCAGATTATGTTGTTTTATTATATATAGCAGAGGGTTAGTCGTGTTAACTGGATTATTGTGGTAATTTTTAGCAACCTTGTCTGATGCCCCCAAGTTGATTGAGGCGAAGGGAGATTTAACTAACCCCCTTTCTCCCTGTGGTCCCACTGCCTCTCGCAGAGGTTCCTGTAATATGTGTGTCTGCTGTCTAGTCCAGTGTGCGATCAGAGGGGATGAATGGACTGGGGCTGATGGTACTTTTGAGTCTGCATCCTCATCCTCATCCTTTTCCTGTCTTATGTGGGGAGATCTGAGCAAATCCTCTGCCAGATCTTGTTCCTGGGCCACAGTCTGGTAAACCTTATCAGATTTTGTACATCTTTGCCCTATACTGTTTAAGCTTCCCTCATTTAGTCTTATTCTCCTTCTCTAAGGTCAATACCAGGAGGTCACATGGAGCCCTGAGCCCACAGTCCCTCTGCCATTTGGGGTGGTTTCTAAGAGAGAAAAACATATCTGCATATGATACCTCTGTCCACTTCCCTTCCCTCCTAAGAATTAGCATTTGCTGTAACAATGTGTTATAATCCAAAGTTGCATTAGGTGGCAACTTTGGTCTCTTGTCCAATTTATATAAAGGCCACCAGTTTTTACAGAATCTGATAAGGTTTCTTTTGTTTTCTGTGCCTCCTTGTCCAGAAACATCTTTCCAATGTGCAATAATACAGCCTAATGGGATCTCTTTACTTTGTCCAGTTCCCATTATCTTCTCCTTCTTGTCTTGTCTCGTTTCCACCCAAACTTTTCCTCACACAATTTCACTGCTCTTTTTCTCACACACTGTGGCTGTGGGGTCTTAGGGTTTTGCCCCAGGCTGCCACAACAGGACCAGATACAAAGTTCCTTAAGGAAAAAATTCTCCTGGCTGCTTCAGACAGGCTTCAACCACAAGGTCTGCAAGCAATGCCTAAGTCTAGGCAGTCAGCTCTTTTTGTGATATTATCTTTGCTTGCAAGGCCTCAAAGCCAGCTATGAAGAGATTGAGAAAGACACACCAACGATTCCACAGGGTTTATTTCTTCTGTGAAGGGGGTCAGGCAGCAGTCTGAATACATGGGATGCTACAGGGGTTTTTATAGGGTTTAGGTGGCTTGGTAAACTATCCAATAAAATACAAGATTGAAAAGTGTTCAACTACATAGAAGTTTTAGGTGCAAAATAACCAATTACAGAGAGGATTCAATTCTAGCCAATTATCTTTTAGAAAGATAAGCAGGGGTCTAACACATTTCTAGCATTAGTCATTCTAAATAAGCAGTTTTCTTATCGAAGGGATGATTTTCCAGGGAGGCCCTGTTAGGGTATTATCTTCCTCCACAACACACAACCCCAATTCACAGGCACGCAATGTGACTTTCCACATACTAGCTTGAAAATTTTAGGTTCAACATTGACTTGATTAGGATAGTTTTTCAATTTATACTTGGGGCATACGCCCTGCTGGTTACTAGAGCAACAATACCACTGTATTTCACAATCTCTTCACTGTAATAAAACCTACGCCAGATGCCAACCCCTTGATCCTCTGACGGCTCTATATCTCCCAAAAAAACAAGTTATGTCACTCACCCCCTCTGGAATACCCTGAGTCACTACTGCAGGTTGTTCCCAGTCTAATGCTAGCAACCTCCCTGCAGAGGTTTCATATATCCCTCCTAGATAAACCCGTTTGTTCCCTCTTTCTATCCAGTGATTTATTGGATCAATAAATTCCCACGGATCAAGTCCAAACCACTGCTGAGGAAAGACTCTGTCAATTTGTCTATCCACGATTAAAAGAAACGCTAACCACTCATTGTTTAAGCTCAACACTCCTCCGTTCACACTTGCACTCACCCCACACTGACCCTGGTCGCTTCACTTTTCTCCGGCCTCCTCAGTCACCTGAGGTCAGAAACATGGATAGAGCTCTGCACTTGTTGCGTACCAGAGGTATGTCTCACCCACTCCTTCACTCACTGCCACACTCAACGACTCAACCTGTCCAGACTTAACAGTCACACAAAATAGCAGCAAAAACAAGGGTTCACTCAACCCACACTCAGAGTCGCTAGTGGGCTGCTCTATCAGCTCAGTGAGACCCCTCCATCTGCCACGCTATTGGCCAGGATCGATCCCTCTCCCTCCGTCCCCGGCCCCCCGGTCGTCTGCTTGTAAGTCCATGGGATTGTGCTGTGCGTCAGATGTCTCTGGCGAATTACCAGCAGCCCTGTTCTTAATATTTAATGCATACCATTTTATCCGCAATGCCAGCAGGTTGTTGTTTGTCCCCGCAGTGAGTGAGCTGAGGTTCGGGGTCCCACCAGGGAAGGTCCCTGGGGGCATTAGGGAATCCGCTCTTTGGCCGCTCCCACAGCAAGACAGACTCTCTTCTGCCTGGCTCACCAATCTGAAGTGCAGAAAAACATTCTACAACCCACAAAAATAAGTTATAAGAGTAGGTATGTATTTATTCATCTCTGAGGCGCATGGAGGATAGCTCCTCCAAAAACATGCACACCTTTGGCAACCTGCCCCTCTCCTTTTATTCTCTACAAACTAGGAATACACAATTCCCCTAATACATATCCATTGCCTATCCCCGCTTCATATTGAAATTAGTTTTGCGCCTCTTTGCAACTGCACATTGTTCCTTTTAGGTTGCTCTGGTGGTCTTCTGGGAGTCTTTGGGATGAAGTATATAGTCTTCCTCTCAGTTTGAACGTTTCACTTTGCCTCCTTGCACATGTTCTCTCTTTAGTCCTTTGGTCATTTTCTGGACTTTGATATCAGTTCTCCTGGTCCCAGGGGTCTGAGTACCCCCTTATCCTGTGGTGTCTTTGTCCTTGCATCCTGTTTTTACACTCTAGCCCTTGACCCCCACCTTGTAGCCTTGGTCTCCTGTTCTTGTAAGCACAGTAAATTTTAGTAAACAATACAGTGTTGTCAGTCCCTCTTTTAGTCAAAGCATTTAGTAATGCTGGATTCTTAATTCTCAGTTCCTTTATTTCACGGGCAGGAGTGTGTGGGCTCTGACGCAGGACTTGAGAGGCCCACCAGGCCCCATTTTCAACCACGGATGCCGATAGAAAGGGGGAGGGGAGGCCTGATGCTAAGATCCTAGCCCCTCCCGGAGCAGCCAGGGAGTCTGGAGCTCAGCAGAACCCTGCCCTGCTGCTGACCTGGAGCGGCTCCAAGCGTCCGGGCTCACCCTGCTACCCACATGGTCTGGGGGAGAGACAGCTGGGCCCCGTTCTGGCAAGCCCCCCCCCCCACCCTTGCCTGCTGGACAGTGTGGAGGGAAGACCACCAGCCCGTGGTTGGAACTGAATGCAGAAAACTCCAGAAAATAGCCATGGAACCAGAAAACTCATCACTGCTTTCTGACTGGGCCCTTACAATCCTAGCCCAGCGCCAGTGCAGCCTTGAAAGACCCTGTATTGTAAAATAACTCCAGGCCTGGAAGTGATCACAGTGATCCACTGCTCGGGCAAGGTATTAACTCTTTCACTGCCCAAAATAAGACTTGCAGACACTTCGCCCTCTTTCCTGAGTGAAAGAAACGGAACAAGATGATGATACACACAGGAACAGCATGAAAACACCAAGATCAGACAGAAGGAAGAGTCAGGTCCCAGATGAGGGAAGGAGGAGAGTCGTGGACTGAAATTTCTCCCTTTTTTATGCTATGGAGAAGAGACTCTTGTTTCCCTATAATACATAAAGATATATTATGGGGTGGATTGAATATTTTACTGTAGATATAAGCAGAGGCATTGGTGTTAGAGTAAGTAGATATTAAAATGGTTGTGATCCCTTAAGCTTGAATAGTGAAAAGATGACCCCTGCTGCTCCCCAGGGAAGAAGAAGAAAGACCTCTGTTTTTCAAAGATGAAGAGAGCTTTTGTTTGAACTGTTATAATCCTTAAAGTGTGCCCCATGCAGAAGGGGGGGCCTTTCCGGACCCCCAAATTAGGATCAAGTCGGGGTCACCAGATTGTTATAGATAATAAACTAGTCAAGCCGAATTAAAAAGATTTAAGAAGCAATTTTTATTTTTGCGACTGAAATACGGTCTTCAATACCCACAATCAAAAAGACAACACTGAGTCCGGGGTGCTGGGTTAACACACACGCTGATCTGACCTCTATCGCTTTAAATCTCCCTGTGTTCACAAATGCCGTCCTGGGCAGTCCGTTTTTATACAGTTTTTCTGGCCTGGGGCAAAAGTCCCTTTGTTTCAGCCATGGATTCCCATATTCATCTACAGTAATTTCATGGCCATAAGGTGCATGGGACTATAAGGCACACCTCCCGGGAGTCGGCACTCTTCGCAACACTGTAGGTCATATAAGGCGCACGGGACTATAAGGCACACTTTTTTTCCCCGCGAAGATCCGTGCCGTGCACAACAAAGTAACGAATTAGTAACGGAAACCCGTGATAATGCAATTTACTGGCAGGTGCTCAATTTGGAAACATTTTTCACAGATCAACGTAGGCTTTCAAAGGCAGCCCCAGGCGCCCTCCCCGTGCAGTGGGCCCTGGCACTCCCGCCCGCCCCCGGTGCCAGCTGGCGTGGCTCGGCACAGCCGCAGGGCCGCCTCCCCCTTGCGGCTCCGTGCTGCTGTGGTACTGTTCCCCCTCGTGGCTCTGTTGTGCCGCCATGCTGTTCCCCCTCGCGGCTCTGCGGAGCAGCCCTGCTGCCCTTCCCTCGCTCAGCTCGGCGCACCGCAGCCCCGCCTGCCCCTATCGGTTGTGGCCCCGCCAGCCCCTATCTACTGTGGCCCCGCTGGCCCATGCTGGCCGCAGCCCCGCTGGCCGCGCCTGCCCCTATCAGCTGTGGCCCCACTGGCCACGGCACCGCGGCCCCGCTGGTCCGTATCGGTTGCAGCCCTGCCGTCCCCTATCGGCTGTGGCCCTGCCAGCCCCTATTGACTGTGGCCCCGCTGGCCACAGCACCGCGGCCCCGCAGGCCCCTATCGGCTGTGGCCCCTCGGCTCAGGCTGCTGCACACAACAAAGTAACAAAGTAGTAACGCCTCCCTGCTCGCGCTGCTCCCGGTGCCTGGGGCCGCCCAGGGCCACCCCCTGCCTTTTTGCCCGCACTGCTCCTGGGGCCGCCCACGGCTGCCCCCCCATCGCGGTTCTCACTTCCGGGGTGGCAAATGTCGCAACTTTGTTGATCATATAAGGCGCACCAGACTATAAGGCGCACTCCCGGGTTAGGGGGAAAATTTTAGTCAAAAGGGTGCGCCTTGTAGTCGTGAAATTACTGTAGTTTCCTTTCTCCACCGTAGACTGGACAAAAACAGTTTCTGGGCAGTGATGAATTTTGATGTGTGCAGATTTTGGTTTACTGGAACTAGGTATTGAAGTGTAGGTTTTCCTGAGGACCCTGGTTATCTTGATTGATGGTGATTATCAAGTCCTCATGGCCAAGGAGTTTCCTGGACTGCCACATAACAAGTCACCTCCATTGGGGCTGGTTCTATTAACTTGCTAATTGCAGTTTTGTTAGCACTGGAATCGGATGACACAATCTTTCTCCACTCTGTGGCTCAGTGTACCTAAAGTTCCTTTATTAAATTCTTTATTTATACAAACATGATTCATCTTTCATTTACTTTATAACATATATCACATATTGAAGAAATAAAATCCAGTGAGTGTGAATGAATTAAAGTATATGTGATATACATTGTTGATTTTAAAGTTTATTTTCTGGAGTGATGTGTATTGTATTGTTGAGAGAAAATATTTCCTGTGCCTTGAGTGGGGGGAGAGGAGGTGGTATTCAAGTTTTTTGGGAAGTGGGAAACAGACGCCAGGGACTAATAGATAAAATCCTGAGAAATGGGACAGAAAACCAATAAGTCAGGTTCAGGGGAAAAAAGGGAGTTAAAAGGGTGACAACAGAAATACTCCAAGATAGCCCTCTGGGAGTTATGTTAGCTAACTGGGATATTGACCCTTGTACAAGAAAAAAGGAGAAAGTAAATATGATTCAGTTTTGTATGAAAGAATGGGCAAAAAAGGAAATAAGATCCGACCACATTTTTTGGCCTAGATATGGCTCTTTTGATGTTTGGATTTGTCAGGCTTTAAACATATTTGTAAATTCAAAAGAACCATTTAATCCGGAAGAAAGAGAATATGCTGCATGCTGGACAGGACACAGAATCACTGAGGATAAAAGTTTTTAAAATATCAGAAACCCCAGAGACAGATCAAGAAAAGAAAAAGAAAGAAAAGGACTGGGACCCCCTGGAAATGTTGCCTCCCCCTTTCCCGCTTGTTCCCACGCCGTTTGCGTCTGTACCGCTTGTCCTAGCCCCAGCCGCTTTGCCTGCGATCGTCCCGCTGGCCGCGCCACGGTTTCTGCTTGCTCCCACCCCGGCTGCTCTGTCCGTGCTGGCACCAGCCGTGTTAGACGCCGTTGATCCGGCTGCCATGGACCATGTGCAGACTGTACGCGCCTCGGTTTGATTTCCGCCGGAAGGCTTCCCTCCTTCACCGGTTCCAGCAGCAGTCCCCATCTACGCCCCCCCATTCTTGGAGGACCCAGATTTGGGGTGGACTCCTGCCCCTAACCCCCTCCCTCTGGCGGCCCCCATCAATCCCTGCCTTCGCCACCGTTCCCTTGGTAACAACGGCCCCTGCTGTTCAAGGGAATTTTCCCCCTAAAGGAGAAACACCATATCAAAATACAAGAAGCTCAGTTAAAAAGCAGTTCTCCCCAACACTTCCCCAAAACAAGGGAAAAAGGTTATAAAGGATAAAGAACAAAAAGGTTGGGCTGAAGAGATTAGTTTATTCCCATTACAAGAAGTTCCAATGGGAGGTGGGGGAAGGGGTTTGTTAACGCCCCTCTGACTTCTTCAGAAGTCAGGAATTTTAAAAGAGAAATTAAAGGATTATTAGAGGACCCCATAGGTACAGCTGAAAAATTAGATCAATTTTTAGGTCCAAACATTTTTACTTGGGAAGAGATGCAATCAATAATGAAAAAAATATTTTCCCAAGAGGGGAGGCAGATGATTAGAGTTGCTGAAATAAGAATTTGGGAAAGGGAAAAACAGGAAGGGCTCCCAGGTATGGTAACTCAGACTGATAGCACTGCAGATTTAATTAGCATATGCCTTTTGATAACCAAAATGCCTTGGCAAGAGCAAACAAAGCTCTGAATATTACAAAAATATTGGATCAAGTCTGGCTGACAGGAAAGAAGATTTAACTAAATAGAAATGCGAAGTTTGTCTGTGTGATGTTTAACTAAATGACTGTAGTAAAAAATACTAACCTTCCTGAAAATGGTATATAAGCATATGTAGCTCACAGTAAAATTTGGATTCTGATCATGAATCAGTAGTCCCTGTCTCTGTCTCAGTCGTTGATACCCAGGGGACCAGAATATGCCAATAGTACCTCTTTATTGGAATCAAAATGATGAGGCAGGGCAAAGACATATGAATGGTTATTGCAATTTGATAATCAAAGGAATAAAAGAGGCAGCATCCCGAGGGCAAAATGACAAAAAGACTTTTGAGGGACAGCAAGGAAGGGAAGAAATTTTGAATGGTTGGAGAGACTTTGGAGGAATATGAAACAATAATCCGGAATAGACCCTGAGACAGTAGCAGGACAAGTCCTATAAAGAGTTAATTTTGTTACTCATGCTTGGAGAGATATTAGAAAAAAGCTGGGAAAATGGAAGACTGGCAAGATAGATCTCTAAATTATTAATTAAAGGAGGAAGGATGGGTTGTGAAAAGAGAAAGAACAATGTCCCGCCTGGTTTCAATGGATGGCCCATTAGCAGAACATCTGTCACGGAGATAAGGATCACTGCCCCCACCCTCAACACATGGTGATAGAATAGATACATTTTATCACATCCTGTATTGTAACCCCAGACATTATCCACCCCTTATTCTATTACTATCTGCATAATGACACCTTACACAAAGTTCTTACTTAAGATTAGGTTTCCCTGCGGTATACAATGGGTTTTTCCATTTCTTTGCATTACTCACTAAGTGTAACCAGGTTTTTGAGCAAAAACAATCTAATGGATGGGTTTGTCTTTGCCCGTGGTGGGACTAATCTCAACAGTCTTTCTTAAAATACTTTTCATGCGTACTACAGGGACTTTATTTACTGTGTGCAAGGGTTCAGACTGGGCAGGACCAGCTCGATTGATGGACTTTTGGGTGTTAACCATTCAGGTGGCCTTTGCTAAGTTCGTTTCCCAATTCTTGAAGGTTCCCCCACCAAGTGCTTTCAGTGTGGTTTTAAGCAGCTCGTTGCACCGTTCAACTTTCCCGGCAGCTGGTGGATTGTAAGGGATATGATATATATATTCAATGCCATGTTCTCTGGCCCAGGTGTTGATAAGGCCGTTTTTGAAATTAGTCCCATTGTTTGACTCAATTTTCTCAGGGGTACCATGCCTCCAAAGGACCTGTTTCTTAAGACTCAGGATGGTGTTTCGGGCAGTGGCGTGGGGCACAGGGTAGGTCTCTAACCATCCAGTGGTGACTTCCACTATGGTCAACACGTAGCGCTCACTTTGGCGGGTTTGAGGCAGTGTGATGTAGTCAATCTGCCAGTCCTCCCTGTATTTATATTTAGACCAACGACCACCATACCAGAGGGGCTTTACCCACTTGGCTTGCTTGACGGCAGCACACGTCTCACAGTTATGGATAAGTTGAGAAATACTGTCTATGGTTAGATCCACCTCTCGGTCTTGTGCCCACTTATACGTGGCGTCTCTGCCCTGATGACCTGAGGCATCATGGGCTTATTGAGCCAGGAACAATTCTCCCTTGTGTTGCCAATTTAAGTTTATTTGTGACACCTCTATCTTTGAGGTCTGATCTACTTGCTCGTTGTGTCGGTGCTCCTCATTAGCCCAACTCTTTGGGACATGGGCATTCACATGACAAACTTTCACAGGTAGCTTTTCTACCCGGGTGGCAATGTCTTTCCACTCATCAGTGGCCCAGATTGGTATTCCTCTACGTTGCCAGTTTGTATTTTTCTACCTTTCCAACCAACCCCACAAAGCATTGGTTACCATCCATGAGTCAGTATAAACATAGAGTTTTGGCCACTTTTTTCTTTCAGCAATGTCCAGGGCCAGTTGAACAGCTTTAAGTTCAGAAAGTTGACTTGATCTACTTTTTCTTTCAGTAGCTTGTGTAACTTTTCATGTGGGGCTTTATACGACTGCTTTCTACTTCTGGTTCATCCCCACGATGCGGCAGGAACTGTCGGTGTTTCATCTACTGGCAGTTGGTTATATGGTGGGGCTTCCTCAGCCCGGGTCACTTGTTCCTGCTCCTCTTCGTCAGTGAGACAAAAATTTTCACCTTCTGGTTAGTTCGTAATTATCTTTAAAATTTCAGGGTGATTCGTGTTTTCAATACAGGCGCGTTGCCTGATGAGGGCAATCCACTTGCTCCATGTGGCGTCGGTGGCATGGTGGGTAGAGAGGACCTTTCCTTTGAACATCCACCCCACCACTGGTAGTCGGGTGCCAGGAGGACTTGTGCTTCCGTGCCAATCAATTCATGAGGCAGCTTGGACTTTTTCATAGGCAGCCAAGATCTCCTTCTCTGTTGGAGCGCAGTTGGTTTCGGAACCTCTATAGCTTCGGCTCCAGAATCCCAGAGGTCGGCCTCCAGTTTTTTCAGGCACTTTCTGCCAAAGGCTCCAGGAAAGGCCATGGTTTCCGGTTGCTGAATAAAGCACATTCTTCACCTCTGGTCTCGTCCTGACTGGGCCAAGGGCTACCGCATGAGCGATCTCTTGCTTGATCTGGGCGAAGGCTTGCTGCTGCTCAGCACCCCAGTGGAAATCCTTCTTCTTGCAGGGGACTAGGTAGAGAGGGCTCACAATCTGACTGTACTCGGGAATATGCATTTTCCAAAAACCTATGGTACTTAGGGAAGCATGTGTCTCCTTCTTGCTGGTCGGTGGAGACATCATGGTGATCTTATTGATGACTTCAGTGGCGATCTGGCGCTGTCCATCTTGCCACTTTACTCCCAGGAACTGGATCTCTTGGGCAGGTCCTTTGACTTCGCTCTTTTTAATGGCAAAGCCATCTCTCAGCAGAATCTGGATGATCTTTTTTCTCAAATATCTCGACTGCCATGTTGCCCCACACAATGATGTCATCAATGAATTGCACATGTTCTGGAGCTTCACCCTTCTCCAGTGCAGCCTAGATCAGTCTATGGCAGATGGTGGGGCTGTGTTTCCACCCCTGGGGCAGATGATTCCAGGTGTACTGCACGCCCCTCCAGGTGAAAGCAAACTGAGGC
>PYHW01010327.1:0-11759 GCA_013186435.1 Turdus rufiventris
CAGGAAGGATTCCAGGAAGGAAGGAAGGAAGGATTCCAGGAAGGAAGGAAGGAAGGAAGGATTCCAGGAAGGATTCCAGGAAGGAAGGAAGGAAGGAAGGAAGGAAGATAAAACAGAAACCTACTCTGCTCTTTTTTTTCCTTTCATTTGTTTTTTTGTTTGTTTGTTTTTCTTGCGGATTTGTTGCCTTAAGGAACACAAAGAGCAAAATACTTCTACGCAAAAGAGCAAGGTAGGGCAATTTCACCAATAATGCTGGAAAAGCACAATTTTTTCTTCTCGCCACAACTGATTGCATTTCTGAGAACCAAGTGGAATTTTAAAGGCTTGTAAGTGATCTAGTCACCAACTTTCCACTGACAAAGGACTCAGAAATGAAATATCTCAATGCCTTTTGAAAATTTCACTCTCAGTAGAGGAGCAGTTCTGAGAAAATGTCAATAAAACAGGCCTCCCAAGCAGTTAGATCTGGGCTTTGAGCTATGATCAGGACTGTAAGGCATAGCATACATCCAAAATAGTGACATGTAGGTAGAGTGGTATTAAACAAAGACAAGGAAACTATGAGACTTTTTTTTCAGTACATAGCTATTTAAATCAACAGATGTGGAGGTTTTGACATTTGGGGCAGCTTTTGCATGGGAAGAAAACTATATCTTCAGAAATAGCTCATTCCAGGGAACAAGAGGCGTGCATGCGAAAATATCACGCACCCACCCACACCGCACATACACGCACGCAGAGCCTCCCCCAAAGAGGCCCAGCAATGCCCCTGGTCCTCAGCAGGAATAGAAGCAGTGGTGAGCAAAACAGATTCTGACCACGCTTGGACACACCAAAGACCATGAACTCATGTGGCAGTGCAAACATCACAGTGCAAATCAATTCTAATGACCAATAGCAATGTCCTTTATCCATAACTTTTGTTAAGGCTCATGGAAATGTTGGATGCACTCAATTAATGGGTAACGAACTTATGGGAGGTAGACTGTCTTTAGTCTTTTGATTAACAGCTGCCTAGAATACAATAATTTTTTTTCACTGCTGATTTTTTCTAGAAGCCCTAATCTGGTTTCGTTTTGTTTATGCACTGGAATTTCAGTAAACTCAACTGATACATGATATGCAATTTAAAAGCAAGTTCAAAATAACTTCTCTCCCAGATGCACACACGGGCAATAAATTTACTCTTCTCTGAAATATATGTCTTCCTTTCATACAATATTACATAGTATCAGACCGTTATTACTTACGAGTATTGTGTTGGATGCTTCAAATTTTTTTAATGCTATATTCAGATGTTATTAGAAGACTAGAATAATATAATACAGCATAATAATGCCTATATTAATGTACCAAGGTAAAAAGTAACAATTGCCTTTGATGGTTGCCAGTGGTTCACTAAACCTGTCTTAATAGAAACCAAACCCAGGGTTCCAGGCTAATTTGTCAAAAAGCTGACTCAGTGGACCAATATTCCTGTCCAAATTACTGTATATATTAAGTAAAATAATCAGGATATACACTATATGACGTCTCTTCAACTGCACAAAAATAAATGCAACTAAAGCAACTCATGAGCAACTAGTTAATTATAGAATCATAGACTCATAGAATAGTTTGGGCTGGAAGAGACTTTTGGAGGCCATCTAGTCCAACAACCCTGCAATAAGCAGGGACATCTTCAAATGCATCATGCTGCTCAGACTCCCACCCAGTCTGTCTGTAAACGTTTCCAGGGATGGGGCATCCATTAACTTTTTGGGCAACCTATCCCAGTGGTCTACCATCTCATAAGGAAGAAGCATTTTTATAATATTTAATAAAAATTTATCCTCTTTTTGTTTTAAACTATTCTTCCTCATCCTATAGCAACAGGGCCTGCTAAAATGCTTGTCCTATCCTTCTCTTAAGTCTCCTTTAAGAATTGAAAGGCAATAATAAAGTCACCAGAGAGCCTTCTCTTCTTCAAGATGAATAAGAAAAACTCTCTGGGCTTTCCTTGTAGGAGACATGTTCCATTTCTCTAATCATCCTGGTGTCCCTCCTCTGGAGTCCCTCCAGCAGTTCCGTGTCCTTCCTGTGCTGGGACCCCAGAGCTGGATGCAGGGTTCCAGGTGGGTCTCACCAGAGCAGAGCAGAGGGGCAGAATCCCCTCCCTCCCCTGCTGCCCACGCTGCTTTGGATGCAGCCAGGACACGTTTGTCTTTCTGGGCTGGGAGTGCCATGGCTGGGTCATGTCCAGCCTTTCACCCACCAGCATCCCTAAGATCTTGGCATGGCTGCTCTTGATCTGTACATGCCCAGCCACTTGTGATACTGGTGATTGCTGGTATTCTCTTAAATTTCAACTGGTTCTCTTGCACATTTGCTTTTAATTTGAGAATTTTTTAAATTGCATTATTAAAAAGTACTTTTCAAAGCTTTCATGGTTTTATGAATTTCTAATTAAGATGGTGTTGTTGAAGTTATTTCTTCTATTTATTCATTAGCCCAGACAGGGCAAGAAAGCTTAATAGAAGCCATGAGAAGACTTAGTTGACATCTATTTATGATATAATTTGTACAATATGTTACCAAAATCACACAAAGAGAATTGCAAAACTTCATAATTTACTACACTTGTGGTTTTACAGATCACCTATTCTTCTTTGGCTGTAGAAGGAAGTGCACTGTTGAAAAGGTAAAATCAAGACTTTCTCTCATATTTGTATCCACCATAAAAGGTTGCTAGGAAATTTTCATGGCAGATACCCAAGACAGGTTTGCTGCTTGTCTGCTCTCCATGTAAAACACCTCCTAAAAAGGTGTTTGGAAAGTAATACTACTTTCACTTCATAGCTTGAAGCCAAAAGTAGGGGATTTTAGAGACAATCATTGTTTGTTGGAAAAAATTAACATGAATGTGAAAAGTGGTGTTAGGCTGCCATAACTCCATCTTGAGGAACCAGTCCAACAGCTTTGTTTTTTCTCATGTCATTACAGAAGTCTGAAAAAAGTCCTCAGACTTGGATGCAGCTGACGGCAGGTAAAAGAAGGGACGGAAATGAGAGGAAAAAATTATCAATACACATCATCCCAAACAACCAGGCTGACCCAATAGGCTAACTGGAAATAACTGAACATAAAAGGTTTGATAAAGATGCAAATGTCCTAAAAATGTAGACAGTTTAAAAGTAATTTTTGTAGCTCCAAAGATGGTTGTCTGGAGTGATGAACTCCCTTGTGTCTGGGGCTGGACAGAGACTTCCTCATTCCCTCCTTGATTTCACTTGTGTGCAGCAGACTGATTTCAGCTTTGGTGCCTTTGGCCACTTGCCATGTTTGTCATGTGTAAGGGGTTAAACATCTTTCCAGAGCAGAGCTGAGCTGTCCCACTCACAGCAATCTGCCTCTTTAACAGTGGGGCTGAGGGAGGGCAGGCTAGGCTGTGGGAGCCTTGTGCCTCAGCTGCATCCCATCCCACCAAAAGCATTTTATCCAGAGCTAATATTTTTGTGATAAAAGCATTTCAGGGGTGGCTACTGGAATTGTGATACTTGAAACATGAATTCAAAATTCACAGCTTATCAATAAAACCACACTGACTTTCATAGAGGTTGTCTGGTGAGTTTGAGTACAGCAGTGTAAACATTTACTTACATCGTGTTCACAACTGATAAACTGCAGTTGCTAATTAGATCTTGGTTAACCTTTGTCCTTCTTTGCTTTTCTGCAAACCTTTAACATTTGAGGATGCATTTCCATGCTCCAGTCCACATGAGCACTGAAGGAAGGTGGCAGGATACGGAAGTGCTCTCTCCACTTTTGGGTTTTAGCTGCCACAGAAGTACCAGTTCCCAGGATTCACAGCTGCTGCTTATTCAGGCAGCTCTGTGGTTTGTGCTGCATATTAATTTCTGTCCAACACGGGAATTCAATTTGTACTGTACATTTCATTTCTTCACAGATTTAGATTTATTTCATGTTCTCTGCTTTTAATTAACTCTCTGGCACAGCTGCTGGACGGGATATAAAAACTCATTGCTCTGCCTGTGCTGGAGTACACCACCAATCATTCAGCACTTAGATGGTGGCACAGGAGCTATCAGTTCCCATGGCAACCGAGGCCGTGGTGATTGATTCCTTGCCAGGATGGCATCACCACAGGGATCGAGGCTTGTAATTTTTGTATGCTTGCAACATCTATCTAATTAAAATGGGATTAGAGAATCATCCCTGTGTATGTTCAACAACTGCACTGCAATCCATTTATGTAAATGTCATCTCTATCCACCACAGTAGTTGAAGTGTTTATGAAGAAACAGTTGTTTTGCTCCTAGTGTCTTGCAAAGGGGAAGAGAGGCGGGATGAAGAGAGTAATATGTATTCAGCATTATTTTGACTACTAAATAAAAAAAGTAACCCTTTCACTGACGCACAAGTGCTATGCAAATTGTATCCTCTTTCCAAATCTGAATCATGACTACAGGGAGCAAAGATGGCAGAGCTGTTACAGCTCTGCTCATGTGCTGATGGCTAACAGAGGAAAATGTGCTGAGCCTGTCTTGAAAACGCATTAATTAATTTAGGGTGTATGAATTATTCATTTGTCAAAAGCCTTTAATTCGCATGATTGATTTTAGTACAGTGGCATCTCTTGAGAGCAAAGTAATCTTTGTATTCTCATAATTTTTCCTTCATGGAGCATTCCTCAAATCTGATACAGTTACTTGGAAATTGATGAAGTCTTTGCAGATCAGGGACAATGACAGATCTGTAATATGCAAGGACACTCCAGATGAAAAGAGAAGCATATGTACTTTTGGAATTAGCAGAGTACAGTGACCAGGGAAAGGTGCCAGTCAATATCTGCATCCTCTGCTTGCAGAGCAGTCTGCAAGAACAACACAACAAACTTCCATACTTCCTTGGTTTCCTGGAAGCACCACAGTAAATGGTATTTAATATTACTTCTTAAGCACCTCCTAGGTGTTCCTGGTGAACTCAGAATACTTCTTTTCACCTATTAAAACCAACCACAAATAGCATTTTTATTTTTCTTATTTTTGTTTTGAATGTGGATAGCTGCCCATTGAACACAGACTCAACTCACTTCATCCATGACAATGTAGAACCTACAGGTGTTCCACTTGGGCCTTATGAGAAGTTTCATGTGAAGCATCCTGTGCTCACAGAATCCTGCTATCTCTGCAGATTTTTTTTAGCTTTTCACACAGGTAGAACCCAAATTCTAAATACTCTTTTAATTTTTGGACAAAGTCTTACTATGCTGATGAAGGATCATTTATAGTGTGTATTTTAATAGCCTTTTGTTTATATCTAGGAGTGGTCTGAATGTAGACTTACTAGAAATTTTTGGTAATTAATAGCTGAAGAGATATTGCTAGTGAAATTAAACTGCTTATCTCACCTTTTTCTCCTGCTGTGGGAAACTGCTGCTTGTGGAAAGCAAACAAGGGTTTTTTCCAAAGGTTGTCTTTTCCAGGCTCATAGCTGAAATACTGATACCATAAGATATGAATAATATTCATATGTATTCATATTGCAGAATTTGCAGATAATATAAATGACCATCTTAGTTTATGAAATATGTGTTTGTGCCTCATGTGTGGTTTTATGTTTCTGTCTCAGCTGTTAGTGATCATATGTAGCTCTGGGAGGGAATATGGAGAGCTCTAAGAGGCTGAGAAAATTAGTGACGAGCGCCTGATCACAGGTCTTGCCTCATAGAACCCTTCCTGCCCTGTGGTCCCATGTTCTCCATTTCTGATGTCTGACAAGGAGCAGAGCATGATTCTGCCTCAGGTTGTGACATTAAAGCTTTTATCTCACTTGCAAAGCACAATAAATTGTACATTTTGCATTATTTTCTGGTACTATAGCCTGCCAGACCATCTTGGCTGAAGTACAGCTTCATGAGCTATGCTACTTGTCCTACTTGTGCAGAACTTTTGATCACAGCCAGTGCTTGCAACATTTTCAGTTCAAGGCTTCTCCTTGTTGTTGTCCTTCCTCTCTGCCCATTGTTCCCAAGCTCACCTCTGTGGGCAGGTACAGGACCCGAGATGACATCTTAGTGATAAAAAGTTTATAGGAAACTTTGAATGCTTGAAGTGGAACAAAATGTATTTCTGGTTTTCATACAGCTCTGAAACAAGTTTTAAAATCTAGATTAGGTATCAAAAAGCAGACTAAACAGCTTGCAGAATCCACAGGGCAAAACAAAGAAAAATGCGGTCTCGCTAGTGGTGGTTCCTCTGTGAGCTAAGGCAGGATTTGATGGATTTAGGTCCTTCTGGCACAACTTTCACTTAATTCTTCTACTAGCCCTCCAGTGATGAGAGCCATCAATTCCATTCACTCAACTACCATCATGCTGCCCCTCCTGAGATGAAACCCCTGCCCTGCTTGCTCTAGTCCTACCCACCAGCAAACAGAAATGATTTTTTCCACCTTGACACTGCTGCTTGGATGCTCAGTGACGGTGTCTGCCTCACAGCATCCCCTTCTCTGTACATGCCACATTATCCCCAGGTACCCACCCATGTCACCTCCACGGCATAAGGGATCACTATGCAGACTGGGTCTTTCCAGGAAGAGGGTATCTTACAGCTTTCCTTGCGGGACTTGGCCAGTGGGAATGATTGCATCACCAGAACTGTTGCTTTTTCCTCCTTTTAAAGCTGCAGGTAGGGCCATGGATTCGGCTTTCAATTTTCATTCACCAATATTTCTAGTAGTCTTTTCCTGGGCTTCACCTTTATGTCATTAAAAGAATCTATTTGCTTCATCCTTTCTTCTATTGTAGCAATCCCAATAATTTTCAGGGACTTCTGAATAAAGACAGCATATTGGCCCATTTCTTTCATACGTGTCTCCTTTTAGCATTTGTTTTCTATAATAAAATATGTTCTTCTGTCTAAAATAAACAAGCCAGACATTTAAAATTATACAAAAAGGTAAGCACAAGATGACTCTCATATCTGTTGCCCTCATGTAGGTGACAGAAATAATTACCTCTAGAGATATCACTGCATTGTGTGCAGTTGGCACACAGGGATTGCAAGGTGTTGAATATGATAGGAAATGTGCAGCCTGATTATATATGCTAGAATCCAAGTGCTGCAAAACATCTCTTTCCACTGAGTTGAGGAACAAGAATTTAAAGATACCACTTAATTTTTCAACTGAAGTCAAGCAACACCAGTGTTTCAAGATGAATTTGCTCATCACATGGGACTAGGGATTGTATGCATGATAAAAGACTAGAAAAAACATTTTCTAGCAGGCAGCAATAACTGTTCCAGTCTAAGTAATTTTTTTTTCCCTTTGCTGGTTTAATTTCCCCTGCCCGGCTGCCTGATCCAATACATTTAAGTTGAAAGTGATTGTAGAGCTGGTAGAAGACACTACATTCATGACTGTGGAAGTGAAATTCATTACGTTGCAAAGTCTGTGTGAAATTTACCCTTTATGCCGTGAGGCAATGCAAGACCTCGCCACCACAGGATGTCTCCACGCTGCTGACTTTGGAAGAGGCCTGAGTGATGTGTGAGCCTCTCTCAGCCCAGCCCCATGGCCATTGCTGAGGCAGCAGTGGCAGACCAGCCCCTCGTGCTGTGCCATCACTGTCATCTGGTGCTTGCTTGGACAGCCAGCCAGCTTGGTGATACAGTGCATGTGGGCTGAGCACCACCAGATGGGAAAAACAGCTAGGGAGAAGGCTAGGGATCACCTAATTTTCTGAGACCATTGGCTCCTTGACAGAAGGCCAGCAGTAGCTCCTGGTGATTACTCAGACACATTCTCGAGCAGTGTAATTCTTCTTGTGGCTTTGCACCGTGCTTGAGGTGTTGGTGAGTGACTGACCATGCAGGCTAGTCTTTAGGCATACTGCCTAAAGAATTCACCTCGGTAAGAGCCCTTCCAGAACGTTTAAACCAAATAATGCAATTAGAGTAATTTCACGACTATAGAACACACCCTTTTGACTAAAATTTTGGTCTGAACCTGGAAGTGCAGTTTATACTCCAGAGTGGCCAATATATATACAAAGTTCAGAAATTTCCCACCCCTGAAGTGCGAGCCTGCAGAAACCCCAAGCCGAGCTGGAGCCTGCCTGGCTCCGGCAGAGAGGCAGCACCGAACCAAGCCTGCACAGCCCCGAGCTGAGCCAGTAAACCTCGCAATCCTGCAATTCTGTTACTAATTGACAACTTTGTGAAAGTTGCACGCGGATCCTTGCTGCAAATGAAAGTGTGGCTTATAACCAGGTGTGGTTTATATATGGACAAAGAACAAAAAGTTGCAGACACCCAGAAGTGTGACTTATAATTAGGTGCAGCTTATTACAATGAAAATATCGTAATTGCATATCATTTCTCTCAATGCAGAGACAGGCTAAACAATTGCAGTAATTTCACAATTACAAACCACACCTAATTATAAACAGCAGCTTCGTGTGTCAGCAACCTTTAGGTCTTTGTGCATATATAAGCTGCACCTGATTATAAGCTGCTCTGTCATTCGCAGTGAGGACCTGAGTGCAACAAAGTTGCCAAATAGTAACAGAATCATAGGATTGCGGGGTTTACTGGCTTGGCTTGGGGCCGGGCGGGCTCGGCCCGCTTGGGGCTGCCGATAGGGCCAGGCAGCACAGCTCAGCACCGCCACTTGGTGGGGCCATTCGGGGCCAGCTGCCGCTGCCGCCGCTGCTGGGCTCGCTTGCCCTGGCCCGGCACTGCCCCATGGTGGCAGGCGGGGATGGAGCCTGCCGGCACCCATGGCAGCGGCAGCAGGTGGGGATGGAGCCCCCCCACTCCTGCATCAGCGTTGGCAGGTGGGGATGGAGCCCCCCACCTCCCCCCACTGCCACGAGGCCAGCAGAAGGGAGCCCCCCTCCTCTGCCCACACACTGCCAGCACGGAGCCCGCGTAACAGAGTAACCAATTTGTAACAATCACGCAATCCCGGGTTTTACTGGCAGGTGCTCGGCTTGGCACCCTAGCTGGCACTTCTGGGTTTGGAAATTTCCGAACTTTTTTCATATATTGGCCACTCCTGAGTGTAAGCTGCATTTCCGTATTGGGAGCAAAATTTTAGTCAACATGGTGCCGCTTATAATCGTGAAATTACTGTAATCCTCAAGTATGACTTGATTCTTTAGAAACACAATGAATAAAACTAGTGAACTTGTACTGCTCAGGCATGGAGGAAGACATTTCTTCAAATCTCCATAGCTGTTTAGCTGAATAGATTCATATTTGATACTTTTAAATGCATTTATTCACATTGTGTATACAACAGATGCTGAATTTTTCTTCCCTAATATGTTTAGAACAAGACACATTTCTCAAAACAGAATTTTTGTACATTTGCAAGTGTATCCATGAGGAAACAGATTGTATCCTTTACTGCTGACTCTTAAAACAAAACAAAACAAAACCCCCAAAAAACCAAANAAAAGAAAAAGAAAAAGAATCATAATCAGAAAGGGACGAAGCCACAAAATCTACAATTTTTCACAGTATATAGATTTTTTTATTTATTTAGGGGTAGACTTCACAGAACAGCTTTTCCAGGCTTCTCACCAGGTAATTAACCCTTTCTACTCATTTAAAACTGATACTGATATTCCTATGCAAGAGTGAATTTTCTTCTACTCTATGAGACTTTTGAACCTCATAGTAAATCTCTTCATTAATAGATTTCTGTTAACAGTAATATTATATACTTTTCAGAACTTTCCCTACACCTGTACCTCTTTTTCCTTCCATTCTCTTCAATACAAGACCCTTTCCACTCTTCTTTCAAAACCTGCCACAGCTTGTGATTTTGTTTTAAAGATGATGTTATGAAATGCCAGGTGCAGCCTAGCCAAGACTTTGAGAAAACTGTATATGCAGGCTTTTCCTTAAGTTCAATATATTTCTGATAGCTTCTGGGTGTCAGTAAAACAAGAAGTTTTCAAAGTCTGTGTAAATAACACATACATATACATGTATACACAAAATAATTAAGTTTAAGAGAACGTTAATAGGTGTGGTCATGATGATGCACTGGTAGCTCATCCCTCTCCCACTCCTCACTCCCCACTAGGGCCATACTGTGGTCTTTGGAATGTTCTTTAGAATACATTCCTTGAGCAGCCTAAAGCACTCATTCACAACAATGTAAACTGAACACAACAGCAAGTATGCATCAGACATCCAAGAAAACAAAAGAAACTTACTCTCACTACATTTTGTGCTCTGATTTCTTGCTGAAACTTAGGCTGAATTCTTTCTCATTCACTCAGCAAGATTGTTTCTGTTGCTTAGGCAGCCTCCCTTATTTATTTTTCACCTGCTACCAGACTCTCATCTGAGAAGAGAGGAGTAATTTCCCTGATGCTGTGACTTTACTGTCAAAATAGTGCTCAGTTTCCAGAGCTAAAAGGAGAAGACAGCTCATAAATAACCTTGAATTCTTGCTACAGAATTACACAAGGTTCAGAATTTGAATGCTCATCTTGATCAGCTAAGTTAGTGGTCTTGCTGAAAGCGTGTAGTTTGTCTCTATGAACAGTGTAGCCCCAAAGTAGTGTTGACCCAAAAGTCAGGCATGTAGCACATGTGGCCCACATGGCCATGACCTATGGCATGAGGAACTGACAGGAACATTTTCAATACAAAATTAAGCTCACCTGTGTGCTCAGCAGTGGGAGCTGGTCAACAGCTTTTCCCATGCTTTCCAGGGTAGTGAGTACAGAGGTGACTCTGGGATGGGTGTGGAATAGGTTCTTTGATGCCAGTCTTCCCAAAGGTTCTCACCTGTACAATTGGTTGTGGCTGCTATGTGCAACATACCAAAGCTTATTTTTTTACTAAAAACCACAGGGTGATGAGGCATTTTCATATTATTCATTGACAAAGGGCTGAGAGAAACTAGGCAGGTACCTAGAAAAATTTATCAGTAGTGTCTTTTGGATAGCGTTATGGCATCAGTCTTGCAAACTACACACAAGCATAAGTGTATGTACAGAAATTTTCAAAATTGCTGCACATATCTTTCACATGCATCAAGATCCACATGTGCAGATTGGTTTGTTTCATGTCACTTTGTTATTGCTTCTGCCACTTTTACATTCATACATTTATATGCCTGGTTTATGAATTATCTTTTAAGTGGTCTTATTAAAACTTCTGGTATTATGGAATATTCATAGAAGGAAAATTTTGATTCTAGAGATTGTGCCTTTTTAGTCAGAGAGCAAAACCAATAAAAAGTTATGCATGCAAACAAAACCCAGGAAGCATGTCTTCCAATCTGGTGGAAGGCTGTTTGAAATTCAATTATGGTCCATGAGTTACACAATTCATGAGCTGAATCTTTTCAAATAAATAACAGGAGTGAGAAAGAAATACAATAAATATATCAAGAATTGTAGCATATTTAAGAAGAGAGGCAAATGTGCACAAATGCAAGTTTCACACAGTATTCAGTGTACAAAGTACAGAATCCATTCTCAGAAAAGAAACCCTTCTACCAGCTTCTGTGTGATATTGACCCTCCTCAGCTCAGAGTTCTGCAAGTACAGTTGAGAGTTATCCTTCAGAACCCATAGTCATGGAGGTTGGACATGTGTCTAAGAGAACAAGGCTATCAGGAAAAGTTAAAGTTTTAAAAAATATGATAGTTTGGGGTATTATTTTAATGGCTAGTAATTAAAAAACAAACAAATGAAAACAAACAAACAAAATTCAAACACACTACCA
>PYHW01010327.1:31848-47206 GCA_013186435.1 Turdus rufiventris
ATTCCTTTTTTATTCTGGTCCTTCACTCCTATCTAAGTATTTGTTTTACAGCAGTGCTGCAGGTTTCTAATTTGCAGCTAATTAAATACAGACACTTAAGAAAACCAAGGATGTGATTTGAAAGGAGAACAACATTTGTGGGGATGTGAAAAATGAAACAAAGCAATGAAAACCATCCGTTACAACTAAGGCTGCAAGGCAAAATTCCCTGCAGGTGTTACTCCACTGCCCTGTGGGGTGATGCCAGAGCAGCCTCTGGTGAGGAAGGTGAGCACACCAACAGCAGCAGCAGCATGGCAGTGCTTCACTCAACACGTGGCTGGTGCTCTGAGGGCTGTGCTTGCCTGACTGCAGCCCCTCATCTGGCAGGGGCTCCAGGACCTGGGGGAATCTCACCCTGGCACACCTGGCCTGGCATGGCAGCAGTGCCAGTGCTGTGTTTCACTGTCCTCACTGCTCTGGGGGCCTCTCCTTGCTTTACAGACTGCAGGATCCTCTGCTCTGTGGGGCCAGGCAGGAGACCCCTCTTCCTGCTAGCAGGGAGAACCCAAGGAATCCAAACTAGATGTGTGAAGAAGGTGGCTGCAAAACGAAGGTGATTGAAAGGTTTTTCTTCAAACAGACCAGAGCCTTTTGCCATTACAGGTGGAAATGGACAACTTTTACATTGACTAATGGATGCTGCTGTAGATCTTTAGCTATTTATCTGAACCAGTGTTAGCTGTGAAAGTGATGAGTAAGTTTGTTTTCTCTGCCATTGTTGAGTTATA
Source organism: Turdus rufiventris (assembly GCA_013186435.1). Lineage (NCBI taxonomy): Eukaryota > Metazoa > Chordata > Aves > Passeriformes > Turdidae > Turdus > Turdus rufiventris. The sequence goes on from PYHW01010327.1 coordinate 32,619, forward strand.
ATAGTTGCCCTTGGTAAAATCTGTCAAATTTTTAACGAAATTGCTACCAGTCACCAAATCAAAATAATTTGGGAGCACATTTTGAAAGTTGTTTCATTTTCTGGCTGAAGAGGATTTCAGTAACAAGAAACTACTTGACTTTGCTTCCTTATGTGTTGAAGAAGGAATAGAGAATATTGGAAAGAGAAGGTACTTAAAGGTCACAGCTAATCGTACCTTTACCACTTTGCTGTAGTCTGCTAGCACTGGAGTAATCTTTCCTTGTGGCAAGTGTTGTTATGACATACACTGAAGTGGAAATAAAGTGCTGTCTGTGAACAGATCACAGACAAAGGAAACCTCTTACTGCAACAGCGCAAGGAAATTCCAAGTGACTACGTGACTGCAAGCAGGGGTCTGCAAACAGGGTGATGTTTTTGGTGTTTGTTTTTTTNCACTAATATACCTAGCACTTTCAGAACACTTTTTTCCAAAGTCGAGATAGAATTTGGTTTGGAAAAGAGCCCAGGGACTCACAGTCATATTCCTGCTCATGGAGAGTCACACATATAAATGTAAATACCTCTTCTGAGAGAAGGGGTAGATAGACAAGTTTTGTCTTTGTGTTTTTCTGATTGAAGTCATGTATGGTAATCAAGGTGTGCCTGGAAAACAAGATCAGTGATGACAGTTGATTATATAGTATCTGAAAATTGTACCTACTGATTTGAAGTCTAAATACCCACAATGAACTGAAAGTTGTGTTAAAAATGCATGGAAAGGGTCAGGGGCCGGTGTCAGCAGCCTTAGCTCTTTTTTATGGACAGTGAGGATGAGGTAGGTTGGTGGCCATGTTCAGAATGGAGTGGGGAACTGCCTGAAGATTGTGACCCATGAGGGCACAATTTCCCATCTGCCCTGCAGCTTGCCTGGGCATCATGAGGCTGCTGCTGTGCACAGATTTAAAACAGCATTTACCCTCCTAAAAGAATTTTCCAGGTTCTTTTTTCCTTCTGTGTCATATTGTGCTTATACCCATATAGATGCAAAAATAACCTTCCCTTTTACTGTCTGCCGTGGTCCACTCATGTCTCTAGAGACAGTTCCAGCTTATGCAATTAATCCCTTCCTGCAAAGTGTGTATGGATCCATACGAATAACTTGTAATGTTTAATTAAACTAAATTGTAATCAACAGAATTTATCTTTTAACTACTGTGTATCAGGGAAGCTTTATCTGCTGAAAATACACAGCAAGATAAGCTTGACTTTTAAAGGCACCATGTGAGGTTCTCATTAGCCTTATTATAATTTCTGAATAATAAATATGTAAATGATTAGTTTCACATGGGAGATTTAATTCTGTGCTCTTATTTCTGATTAGTTGGAAATACACTCTGGCTCTGTCTGATAATTGGTAACACTGCACACCAATACGGCATTTCCCTACAATTCATCAGAAGCAGTTGAAATTAAAGAAGGCAGGAGCTGTTATATTTTTGACAGTTTTTTAATGCCAACTTGTTGAAGTCATAGCTCAGCCATTAATATAATGCATGAATTATTGAATCTTTCTTATGTCAGGAATTTATAAACTGAAAACCCCAAACTAAAGATCTGAGCCTGAAATATAAATGCTCTGGGAATCATATTTCTGCCTTCCTCTCAGCCCCATTTCTTTTCTGAACTACTCTCCAAAAACACCTGGTTAGTTTGAGTAAAGTGGAGGGAAAGTAGTATCCTTAGGAATTTGAACTTTACATTCATGGTCCAAAGATGTATTTCCCCTGTGTGATTTCTTTTTTTTTTTTTTTTTTTTAAGATGTGATCATTGATGAGCCTGGCTATATGATGGTTAATAAATTGTCACTGCAAATGGAAGTTAAATGTGAGTGGGGCTAGTGGTGCAAAACAAGTATTATGAAGCAGCTTGATACTTGCATGAATTTTCCTTTCCTTAACTGAATGCAGTAGAAGAGGCAGGACCATAAGAAGAAATAGTAGTTGATTAGAAATCAACTGTCAAAATGCAAAAGTACCCTCCACATAAAGAATCCATAGATTTGATATATTAACTTTATGCAGACTTCATTCTTTTCCTTTAGTATTTGGCCCCTATATACATAATAGAATGCAAACAGTTCTCTAATTAGATGAACAAAATAACCACAAACAGAGATTGCGCTTTTAGCATTATTTTAGTATTTCATGACACTGTAATGTTTGAGTAATTTGGTAAATCTAATCTAAATTCTCTTCCAGGTTTGAAAAATGACTATTTCTTTAGTTATAATGTGGATATCCGCTCACCATTTTGTTTCTCTTCTCACAAGGCCAACTTTAAGTTCCCCTTTTGGTAATTTGAGTTCCAATTTTTGCCAAGCATCTACCACCCCTCCTCCACACCAGCAGTATCCTTTACTGACAAATTACAATCCTCCCCTATCTTAGGGCAATTTATCCCCTCCATCAGAAGCATCTCAGTTTTATCAGACTCTCATGCTTTTTTATTCTTCTTTACTCTTGATGTTACCTACCCATTTCAGAATGCACTAGGCAGCTTTGCTGCTTTTCATCATCATGTTGTAAAAAGTCATAGAAATAAAGATTACTTAAACTGCTCTGCCCACCTTTTAATACTGCAAAAACAGTAGAATGGAATCAGGAAAGGGTTTAATTTTAAAGCTCTGGAAATTGTTCACAGAACATAAATACACCATGATTGTCAAACTTGTCATATGTCCAAAGTGGGTCAAATATTTATATTTTCATGTGAGTTATTTAATGATCTTTTTACTAATTTTTAGGGAAGATTCAACAAGAAGTTTTTCTTTGCTCTCACTTTCTAAATAATATTTCATTTTCCAAATTCCAGTTTTCCAGTTTTGGAAAACCACCCACTACAGGTTATTAAAACCTGTCATGTGGAAAAAGTCACATAATCAAATATTTAAAAAATGTTCTACCGGCTCAGCCCCTAATAAGAATTTTTGACAACGTATGTATTTTTATGTATTTATGCAATTCTTCATTATTCCTTTACAGGTGAGCCCATGTAAAACAGAGAAGAGATTGTTATTGCTGTATTGCAATCATGAACCCTTATTTCATTACAATTATTGCAGTAGTTATTCATCATCAGTATTATCATGATTTTAATAAATTTAAAAAGCACATTCTTTTTCTGTTCATTAGTTTTCTCCTATTGTTATGATCCTCATGGCATCTCCAATTGGTAGACATTCAAATTAAAGTCTAACAGAGATGGAAACATTCATTTGTGAATGGAATGCAAGTCTGCGTTTTCTGATTTGTAGTCACTCTACAGTGCAGTAAAAAAGCTTTAATCCATTTGTCTTTTTTTTTTTTCTTTTTAATAGTTCTGCAAAGTGAACTGGGGTGCAATCCCCTTCTGTTAAGTGCTGAGGAGTATAAGAAATCCTCCTAATTTATAGACTTCTGTCACAATGTCTCTTAATTATACAGGCATGCATTTGGTGAGACCCAACAACAGTTCTTTAAATGGTATTGAGAAGCAGCCCTTCTGTGAGGATGGAGGTGTCAACCCCTGGGAGTCAGAATTCTACATAGGGTGATTTTTAAGATCAGCCACTGCGTTCCATCCCAGGGGATGTACAAAACTGGGCTTGGTATTTGGCTTTCAAAAAGCACAGCAGTGGCTGGGATCAGACAGCTGCAAAGCTGAGGTGCAAACACAGCAGCATGCACCCTGGGAGTACTGTTATTCACTACAAGGGGACTGCTCTTTGAAAATGTGCAAACATGAGCACAGATTAAAGCTGTGCTGGTAACAAAAGCTGAGATCTTGTCACAGTCCACACCATCTACGTTCAGCTGTCTAATGCCAGTGATGGCTGTGGAGAAACATTATGAAAAATGTACCAAGTAGAAAGGTAAGAATTTGCTTCCCTTTCTCAGGGAAAGCATTATAAAGACTTCAATTATTTACACTCACAGGAAAAGCCAAAAATATTCCAAGAAAATAAATGTTAAGACTTGATAAGACTTAACATTAAGACTTAATGCTAGACAAGTATACCAGTTGCAGCTATCAAGGTCTCTTCATTGGTAGAGAAACATAATTGTTTAATCTAGGAAATATTAAAACCAAAACAGGTCTTAGCAAGTTCTTCTCCAAACTACTGAAGGAAACTCTGTTTCACTTCCTTACATAAAAGTCATCAACCATTTTAGAAGGAGCTCCCTTCTGCTCTTCCTTCCCTTCCTGCACAATCCTTCTGAAAAGGCAGTCTCAGAACTGCACTTTACAGGTTAAAAACCTTCTTTCATGGCTAAATTTATTCATGATACATGAGCAGGCTCTGTCTAGCTAGACTTAAACATAGAGTCCTTATCCTGGGATGGGTCTTCTGTGACCTACATGCCTGTTAAGCATGTTTCTGCTTTGATTCTGAATGTTTCTTTCTTCAAGATAGGACTGAGAGAGTCCTATTTATGATTTTTATTCTCTGCTTTACTGGTAACCAACTTCTCTGATCTTGGTCTGCATGGCAGTTTAAGACCCTTGCTTCGGTCAGCTCTGCCTCACATTCAGATTCAGCAGATAATTACTCATCTGCTGTGATAATAAACAAAAATTATGCCTAACATCCCCAGATGTCAAGCTGCTGTCCTACTTAAAACATGAAAACTGAGGGAAGCAATAGGAAAAAAGCCCTGCTAGACAGCAGCACTTCCCAAATGATCAGAATAAAACCATGTATGCTTCTACTCTGGAGAAAGCCTGGGTCTTCTTTACTGTCCCTTCCAACTTTCTAAGAGTCCACCTCCACTTAGGAGTCAGGTTGTTATGATTCAGAATTTGCTAAGCTGTAATACTGGCTACCAAATTTCAAAGTGGAATTTCCCATCCCAACAAAACCCTTCTTCTATGATCTCACTAAGTGAGCAAACTGTGCTAATTCAAAAGTAAGCCAGTGGGAGGAATGAACCTCACACAAATACCTTGAGAGAGATTCCAGGATCTACGATTTAACAGAAAGATTGCAATAAATGTGACCATAGAGAAAAGCTGGGTTAAAGCCACAAAGTCAGAATCCAACCTGGCACCCTGTTGGTCAGGGTGGTAGTCACAGGCCTATCAAGTCAAGGATTCAGGATACCAAGGATTGCCATCCTGTTGAAATGGTGGTTGTAGTTGAAAGTGGTGGTCCTATGGAAGGTCTGGTCTTTTGGTGGAAATTCAGGTCTTCCTCTGGATCTGTCCAGTGGTGGTGTATCTCAAGTCCTCAAAATGCCCAGACTGTACAGGGGGGTTCAGGAAGTACTTATGTATGTAATGCATGCCTGTTTAACATAAGTATCAAATTATATATATATACATATATATATATATACATACATATATATATATATATATATATATATATATGTATACACACACCCACACACCCACACACACACTCCATAAAGTTAGTATTATATAATTTCTTATTACTTGGAATACACCATATATTTTTTAGTTACCCAGGAAGGAGGACTGCTCATATACTGCTTCCCAGGTAGCTGTGACAGGAAAGAGGAAAGGAAGAAAATTAGGATCTCTGTATTTTTTTTTTTAATAGATATCTGTCTCTGATTCAAGACAGTTGTCTATTTCTAAAAAATTAAAGCTGATAGGAGCTGCTCAATGATTTCACTGTTAGAGAGTCTTTCTGGAAAGTGCAGAATGCACTGTGAGGGATACAATTAATGAATGTTTCACAGGACACTAAAATATGTAATGTATATAACCCTGAGTGCGCATGAACATACGCACAAGTATTTATGTGCACTGGCATATTTGTGATTTTTGTAGTACTTTAGCAAATCAAACACCCAAATTCACTTACACTTCACCATGGACTCTAGATATATAAAACCATTTAGTATCACCTGGTTGTTGTGAGGTTTTTTGGGGTTTTTTTTGTTCTTTTAAATTCAAAATATTTCTATGCCGTTATTGTTCTGTTAACATCATCGACTTTGTGGTTGTTATCTAATGAGTCACTTTTACTTGAATTGTCCTCTTGTCAAGCAAATTATTAGCAAGGTACACAATTATGAAGTATTTCTGATTAAATAAAACAAAAAAGACAAAAATCAGTAGAAGATTCACTCAAGTGATTTTATAAATTGTTTTAAGTGCAAAACTGTCCATTCAAATTTTAAAAATTCATTTTTTCTGTTTCTAAACACAGTCTGTGATTAGAAAAGAAATGAATTTATATAATCTTTATGAGTCTGAGAAATTAATAATTTCAAAAGTGTATCTGGCAAAAAGTTGAAATTATACTCTCTTTCCTCTTCTCCTAGTAGAATTCATTGCAGGCTTTCAGCTAAAATTGCAGCTGGAGAGGAAGGCAGCGCTAAATAGATACGCCAACCAAGAAGGTCTCAAAAAATAACTGTTTCTTGATTTTCCAAATACCATATTTGAGGTAGATTCAGGAGCAGACACCCTATTGTCCACTTATTTCCTCCATCTATGACTTGCCCTGGAAATTAAAAAACTCTCAAAAAGGGGCTTTTTCATATCTTATTGAAATGAATATTTAATCTGATTCATGTTAAATCAATGGAGTTGCTAGCGCCTCTGAGCCACACTTTCTTGTTTTGCAAAGGTGAGTGCTTATTTCAATAGTCGTGCAGACATGGACAGACTTGTTAACTCAGTTTGATTGACAGTTCACACAGGAGTCTTGGCAGGAAAGGAGGAGAGCAAATCCTCTGCTCTGCAAATAGGAAAACTTTGTTCTGTGGTCCTTGACACAGTCAGCCCTGGTATGGCAACTTGGACAGGCACAGGCTGCTTAACCCTGCAGATGTTCACACCCTGGGCTGCTCAAAATACCTTGTGGGGTCCCATTGTACAACAGGAGTAAGGCTAAAATACCTTTGTTATCTGCTGAGGCTCTCTGTGGTGCAGCGTAGTCAGGAATTGTTTAGGTTGCAGCAGAAGGATTAGCCAATACCTGTGTGCAGGTTATCAACAGGTCTGCAGGAACGCCTCATCTTGAAATTTGTTTTTTTCTGTATCCCAGTCAACTTGTATACAAATGAGTGCAATGGAGACCAGGCTTTTGAGACAGAGCTGCAAGTGTTTGCAGAAACCTGTTTTTCATTCAACAACTGGAGAGAGAGGGTGAGGATTTCACTTTGAAAAATCTGATATTTGACAGGGTGAGCTGGCAGCAAAGTCTGTGGGACAGTTTTGGTGGATACACTCCCACTTTACAGGGTGTTAGCTTTTCTATAGGCTTAATAAAGAATCATAAAGTCACAAAATGGTTTGGTTAGGAATGGACCTTTAAAGGACATCCAGTCCCACACGCTCACAATGAGTAAAGACACCTTCCACTAGAGTAGGTTGCTCAGAGCTCCTCTAATCTGACCTGAATATTTCCATAGATGGGGAGCATCCACCGCCTCTGTGAGCAATATGTTGTCACTATTCTTATGGAAAAGCTTGTTCCTTATGTTTAGTGTAAACTGACTCTCCTGCTTAAAATTGTTACCCCTTGCCTTACTACTACAGACCCTGTCCCCATCTTATAAACATTGTTTAAGAACAGGGAGGCTGCATTATGGTCTTCTGGAGACTTCTCCAGGCTGCACAGCCCCATCTCTCTCAACATTTCCTCGTAAGAGAGGTACTCTATTGCTCCAAATTTCTCTGTGTCCTTTTCTTAGACCCACTCTAACAGCTCCATGTCGTTCCAGTGTTGAAATTCCTGGAGCTGGAGGCAGAGCTCCAGGGAAGTCAGACAGTAATAAACAGTTTTTTTGTCTAGTCCCACTTTGTGTTGCTCTGAAACTCTCAACGTCCTAAGCTGCATAACAGTACAGTCTTTCTGGGCAAAAGAATGCATCTTGCTTTTGCCCTATTATTTTTTCCAAGCTGAAACTTCAATGTAAAAAACTTTCCTCTTTGTTTATGTTTTCAGAGAGACTTGCAGTTTTCAGTGAAAACTGTCTAATGAAAAATATTTTGTTGTCAAACACATTTTTATCAGACTTGGGAGGTTGCCATGCATACATCTTGTACTGTACACCTTCTGGCTTTCCTCTTTTTTAATGAAAATGAGGATAAAAGAGAAGAAGATCAAATAATGAATAATGTTATATTAATAAAAGACTTTATGTGTCACTCGATTTCTGATGAAGTTTTGAACTAGTTCTTAGACTAGCTAATTAATTTCTGCTTGGATTACCCTGGAATTCTGTGTAGTTACTGGAGTGGCTTAAATTTGCTGATAGGAATATAATACTGGTTTTGACTGAAGATACTAAGCAGCTCTTTGGGATTAGTGATCTGTGAAATGTTTGAAAGGAAAGGTCTGTAAATCTGTAGGTAACAGGTCAAAGCTCTAAGTGGATATTGACAAGTATAAAGGAAGATGGATAAAATGAGGAAAGACAGGGAGATTAAAGTCAGATAATACCAAAACAGAATAACAAAAGCAAGTTTATAACTTGATGTGTTTTGTCCACCCAGCATGGCAATACAGATTCCCTTTACAGACACCCTCTCTCATCCTGCAGTCCTTGTCCTTGTCCAGTCTAGATAGTCTAGTCTAGCTAGCTAGTCTTGTCTATCCAGTCTAGCTAGAATTTCCCACAGTATTTTTCCATTACTGCAGAATGAGGGAGTTGGTTGAATCCTGATGTTGAACACTGTTCCTTGCTTTTACTTGAGTTACTACCTGAGTTACTACTTTGGTTGTAGACACACTCTGTTTCCTGATTATCATAACCCTCAATAAATCTATCGAATTCACTAGGAGTTACAGAAATAGACTAGGAGTAATTTTACTTAATGAAGCACATCTGCAAGTGATATGTTTTATACATATGTAAAATGATAAAAAGTTTTGATGTCTAGTGCATAAAACCCATGAGGTCTAGCTCTTACCACACTGGCAGCAATAGGAATTAAACCAACTGTTGCACTGTAGAATTTGCTTCTCCTCTAAATTCTTCACATGAATTTGTCGGCCAAAGTCATCCTGGAGATCAGTGGAGTCTACTTGCTTGGCTGAAAGCTTATTGTGAGCCTTGAGAAGAGTTTAAAAAACTGATCCAACTTATCCAGGGGAAAGGTTCTGCTGAACTAATGGTTATTTATATAAGGAAAGATTTACACAGAGCCAATGAAGCAGTCTTTCTGAAAGCAGTGTCTGTTCCTGTCATGAGGACTCTGTAGGCACTTTGATATGTAGGTCATGTCACACAAGGTATTTCTCACGTTATGTGGGACTGGATTGCCAGCCTAGGAAAGTTTTAAACGTTTCATTTATCCAAAAATAATAGCAAAAAGGAAGCAGGAGGACTGACTTTGCTACACTGGCAATCAAAGCACATTTCCAGGTGCCCCAGGCTTGTATGGCCCAGCTTTGAAGTTAGGTTCCTTCCTGCTACTGTTACCTAGCTCAGGTAGATTAGCAAAATTTCCTTGCAGCTTCCAACTGTGTTTCCCAGACCTACACTCCCAGTTTAAGCCTCATGTGGATGAACAGATGTCATTCAAAAATGCTCTGTGAATTAGCTAGACAGAACAAAAATTCGTTTAAGTTTTATGGTTATAACCTGATTGGTGTTGCAGAAATACTTCAGAAGCCTAAAGCAGCATTAAACAAAGAAATTTGTAGAAAGTCTTTCACTCTCATGGCAGAAAACGGAGCTGTGGTTAAGATCTTGCTGAAAAACTGGAAATGGTGTGATATTTTCAGCCCTAGACCACACATACATCAAACATACTAAAATTAAGAAAAAAACAGTGTGTGTTCTGCCCAATATTAATGACTGATATCTGAAATAAAATTAGAGAGTGAAAAGTAAGAATGGGCTGACACCTTCCACACAAGACTTTGAAGTCAAAGAAAAGCAATACAAAGAAGGAACCTCTACCAGAAACTGCTTGATGCACTCATAAAACTACTAGAAAGACGTATTCTTTGACAAGTATCTTTTCAGTATATTTTAAGGAAAGTGCCCAATCAAAGTGTGTTTTTCCATTATTTGAACCCAGGAGCTGAAGTGAGTTAAGTACTATGGGTTTACAAAAGAAACTGCAGCAAATGCATTATACAAGATCCTGCTTAAGTACAGTGATACATATACATCTTTGATCTCTCAAATATTGTGGGATCAAAGCATTCACTGTTTTTGATATAAATCTGTGCTAAAATCAGCTGATTATAACTCTGGCCAAAGAAAATTACCAGGTACAAATTACTTTGAACTGATGTCACTTCAGGAGGTCTGTGGACTTTTGAATTAATTTGCATGTCTCTGAACTTAATTTCTTTTCTGTTGCATGGTCTGCAATAAATAGCAGCTACTAACAATCTGTTTAAAACTAATTTTTGTGCTACACTGTAACAGAGAGAGAGACATGAATAGAAATGCATTTGTGTATTTGCTCTCCTTCCTCTTCTTAATATATAAATTTAAAAAACCATCATATCTAGCACCTTAGTTGCCAGTTTTTCTTAACAGGCAATGCTTCATGCTAAATCAAGCACTCACAGTAGCATGAATTAATTAATATTAATGAAAACAGAAGAAAATTCTGCAATGGGTCTTTCTTGTTATCAGTGCTTATTTGATCATATAAAAACAGTTTGAAGTTTTAGAGGGAGGGAGGAGAAATTTCTTTCTTGTCTTTAAAGGGCAATTCTAATGAAAAAAATCAGCCCAGAGCTATACACAATAAAGTTCTGGATAAACTGTTTGAAGGTAGGGTACTTGCTAGATTCCTGAACCCAGTGAAAATTTTGATCATCATAAATCAATGAAGAGAAATGTTATATTTCACAGGTTTGTTTTTATAAATCAGAGTAGAAGAATATTAGAAAAAGTAGTAGAGAAGCTTTATTGACTCCTCAGCATGTTTTTCCCCCTCTTTCTCTAAATAACACTGACCCCAAGCACCTACACCATCCCACTTTCCATGTGATTCAGGAGTGCTAGGTCCACAATGCTTCCTGCTGAGTAACACCAGAGACTCTTTCCACTACTGGGCTTGTCTCCTGCAGGTTCTGAAAAAAGTTCTTGGAGTAGTGATGCCCTTGTTGCAGTCCTTGCCAGGACTACTAGCTTCATTTTGGTGTGCCCTTGGTGTGGGCACACAGATCATGGACCTTCCTGACCATGTATGAGAAGCCTTCTACTCAGTGGACAGTCCCAATAGCCCTCTTTGTACCTGGTTTAATTAAGTTTATATAGAAATGTCCTTGTTAGTGTACCTGCTGCATGCACAAGGTTTTTAAGGCTTACAGTTCTCTCTGCATGATTTCTGAGCTCTTTGTGAACATGTAAACGTTTGAATGCCCATTCAGTCATGGATGCAGGAAATAAAGGATAACGTCAGAGAGGCTGGTAGTGCACAGACTCTGTTTCTTAGGAAGTTGTCTCCAGGGATCCTTTTCTCTTATCCTACTACTTTATATTACACTCCAAAGCAAAAAACAAGGGAAAAATGCTAGAAGTGAGAAGAAATTCCTAAAAGAAAAACACAAATATCACCCACTGGTCATTATAAACTCAAAGGCTGTAATCCCTTTTGGCTTTGAAAAATGCACATGAATTACAGATAGTAATTTGCATTTAAGGTAAATTGTGACTTGATTCTGCAAGAATGCTGTTTTTCAAGAAAAGAGTAAGAAATTACCTAGAAACTTAACAGGGTTTCTTTCAAACCTTTACAATAAAGAATCTTTCTTTTTTTCAATGAAGTGTATAAATTTTGCTAGAGATTAGAATTAATTTTTTTCCTTCAATTCCCCCTAAAATGCACATAGAACAATGAACTGACTTTGCAGGTCAAATCAGCCTGGCATTCCATAACTGTTGAATGCTACCTGGACATGGACTTTGCTTTTTGGATTTGTCTGTAGTATTTCCCATTTAGCAAATTCCATTTCTGATTTCACTCATCCTAATGAATACTTCAGAGCAGAATTCAATGAATGGAATAAGACCTAACCTGATGAATGAGCTGAAGTATGTAACTCTGAGAGCTTGTGGTTCAGCATACTCTTGGACTGGAAGTATATTCACCAATCAGTCACATGAGACAAGACTCCTCTATGACAGCTCAGTGTATGAGATGCCATTGTTGAAGAGTATTGCACTCAAAAGAGGCTTTCAGTGCCTCTATTTACTGCCTGAACCTTACACTACTACATTCTCCTGTCATATAAAACATTAAATAGTGCCCTAAGTTTTGATACAAAAAAAATAAGTCAGTTCAAAGGTAGCTTATTCCATTTTGTCTTGCATCTCTATCTGTGGTTCCTTAAAGGTATGCAAGGGTTGACCAACGTGTCTATTTGTCCAGAACAAATGTGGCTTCAACTCTTTCAGCTTTGTCAACACAGTGAGAGGACAGCAAGTAAGTTCTCAGGGAAAGGAAATAAAATCATGCAATATTTCAGCCTAGAGCTGTCTAAACAAGCTCTTAAATAATATAATTCATGTACCTCATTCATTTACAACTGTTGTACTATGCTGACACATTTCTGTAACACTAAATCAATTACCAGTGCATTTGGCATTTGTAGGTTTCCTTCCTCAAGATTTCTCCACCACATCCCCTCATAACACAGTATTTTCTCAAATTCCCTGCCCAAACACTCCTGCATTTCATTGCCTGTTCAATGTCATAAAATAAAATTAAAAATTAAAAGAAAAGGTCAATTAAAAGGGAGATATTTGGATGGAATTAAAATAACTGGATTGTTTAACAAACAGATGCTGCATGGAAATGCATAATTTATTTTAAATGTGTGGAAAGAAGCTTTAAGGTTATGGTGTTGTTAAGTCAAAAAACTTTTCTTCCTTATATCTTTAAAGTTACCAAGCCACTGTCATCCAATTGAGTAGCAAAGTGGGAATAACATATGTTCTTCTTTGAAGACACATGATGTCAATTATAAGCCTCTTCAGGTCTGACTGGCTTGTGTTTTAGTCAAACTGGTTAGCTAAAAAGTGAGGTAGTTGAACTTGAACTTCTGCTGGAAGTAAGAGGGAGAGTGTACATGCCTGTGAAGAAGAGAGATGAAGGCAGGCAAAATGTTTAATGCTTTTAAAATAATGGAATTATTTAGGTTGGAAAAGATCCATTATCATTAAGTTTAACCATTAACCTAACCAGCCGGTGTTAAATGCAACACTAAACATCTATTAGCACCATATCTGTATGTGTTTTTAAATGTCTCCAGGGATGGTGACCCCACCACACCCACAGGCAGTCTGTGCCAATACCTGACTAACCTTTCAGTGAAGAAATTTTGTCTAATAATGAATCCAAACTTCTCTATCACATCTAGAGACCTTTCAGTCTCATTCTTTTTCTTGCTGCTTGAGAGGATACTTGCACCTGGCTACTACCTCTTTCTATGTGTTTATAGAGATGGAAAGGTCCCCTGTGAGCCTCCTCTCCAGATTAAACAGTCCCTGTTCCCTCATTCAGGTCTCATACCATTTGTTTTACAAACCCTTCCCTAGCTGTATTGCACTCCTTTGGGCATGCTTAATGGAAATATGCTACAGGGTATCGTGGTTTAATGTAGTTTAGTTTTTAAGAAAAAATCATAAATTAAGCCAAAAAGAAGCAACAGGAAAGTTTTGGAAAACTCAATATTCTCGATGTGGGGAGAAACTGGAAGAGCTACAAGTAACATACTGTGGAATCCATGGCACGATAAGCATTATAGAATCATGAGATTTTATTGGTGGCTTAGCTCTTGAGTGCTTTTAAACAGTGGGACGTGACTTTTACATTATTTGTCAAAAAGGAACATGCTCTCTGCACTCCGGCAAACATGAGATGGGGATGTGCTGAATGTCTGTGGGCAGGAGAGAGTAAAACAATGGGTGGCAATGTTGTAGTACGGAATACACTAAAATAAAAATGACAGTTCATTGAGTAGCCAACAATGTGAATAAATAACATACCACACAGAGAAATTTGAAATGTTCAATGACTTTTTTGTTCATTTATAACAAGCTGGGTAATTATGATCAGATTTTTGGTATTATTTGATGATAGCATTCTGGAGTAGGAACCTGAGCCATAAAAGAGGGGAAATAGTAGACTGAGTATTAAATCAGGGAGTTATTTGAGCCCTACTAAGTTGACCATATAATGCCATCAGGGGAAACTGAATTACTTCCTTAAGTATTAATGATTATATTCAAAAAGTCAAGAAAATAAGTGCAAAGAATGTAACAGAAAGACAACACATGTTAAAGGGTACATACAAGCTTAAACTCATTATATGAACAGCCACTGGAATAAATACTATATGCACAGATCAGATGAGTAGACTGGATGAATGGACAGGGAGGTGGATTGAGAACTGACTGGACAGCAGATCCCAGAGTCATAATCAGCAGCACAGGCTCTAGTTGGAGATCTGTTCCTAGTCCTGTCTCCCAAGGTCCAATAGTGGGCCTTGTTTTAGGTATGTTTAACTTATGCATCAATGACCTGCATGAAGGGGCAGAGGCCTCCTCAGCAATTTCACTGACAGCACAAAGCTGGGAGCAGTGGCTGATACCCCAGAGGGTGTGCAGCCCTTC
>PYHW01010327.1:47524-87785 GCA_013186435.1 Turdus rufiventris
GAGCCCTGCTGAGACCTCACCTGGAATGCTGTGATCTGTTCTGGGGTCCTCAGTACAAAAGAGACATGGAGCTCTTGGAGCAGGTCCACCAGAGGGTGACAAATATGATTAAGGGAGCATCTCTCTTATGAGGAAAGGCTGACTTGGGCCTGTTCAGTCTTGAGAGACTACGGATGTAAGTATCTGAAGGGAGCATGTCAAGAAGCCTGGGCTCCTTTTAGTGGTGCCAAGCAATTGGACAAGAGGCAATGGCCAGAAAGTGATTCACAGGAAGTTCCATCTGAAGAACGTCCCGTGCAGGTGCCCACACACTGAGCTGATTGCCCAGAGAGGGTATGGAGTTCTTCTCATTGGAGATATTCCAGAACTGTCTAGACTCAATTCTGTGTAATTCTGTGCAAACAATCTGGGATGACCCTGTTTGAGCAAGGAGGCTGGACCAGATGACACACTGTTCCTTTCCTTCCAACATGATCCATTCTGTGGTTTTTGAGAGTATGGTAACTGGGCAAATTAATCGGAGAGGAAAGACGAATGAATTAGAGTTTGTACTATCATGATCCACAAGTCAATGCTTTCATAAATCAGATGGAGACATGAGTCAAAAATGGACAGAAAGAAGGAGCATCAAAAATGTCAAACAGAAATTTAGCTAGCAATCAGTTACTATTGCAAGGAAGTATATGGTATAGTGCAGCTGAACCTCACATAAATGACAAGTTTGAATCTACTTTCTCTAGTAAGCATTATCAAAGCATCATTACTCTTAGACTCCAAAGACTCACAATTTCTTACGGTGATCAGAGTATCTTTGGACAAAGGAATTACTAGAAATATAGACTAATCTATTACTAGACTAATATAGACTAGATTAGATTACATTAAATTAGATAGTCCATAACTAAATTATTTAAACCAAACTTCCCACATGCCCATCCTTTATAATTTTATTGCTGTGCTGGTTCTAGCTGCAGGGCTACATGTCTGTTACATCATCCTGGACCATGGAAAGTCTACCTTCATACACTTTCTGAGGCCTGGTAGTTGCTTCTTACTCCTTTCTACAGTCATGTCAAAATATGAAGAGGTCAAACTAGCTCTGTACAAGAAAAAAGTTTCTCACACTGTTCTCTGTTATGAAAAACACAAGGTCCCCCACAACGGAGTCATTCGATTTATGGTAATTTCACGACTATAAGGCGCACCCTTTTGACTAAAATTTTGGCCCGAACCCGGAAGTGCACCTTGTAGTCCGGTGCACCTTATATATGGACAAAGTTCAGAAATTTGCAGACCTAGAAGTGTGAGCCACAAGCTGCCGGGGGAGCCGAAAGAGCCGCGGCAGCCAGGTGCAGGCAAGCCCGGGGCCTTGTGGCTGCCGGGTGCAGGTGAGCCTGGGGGCCCGGGGACCCGTGGCTGTCAGGTGCAGGCGAGCCTGGGAGCCCATGGTGCCACTCCTGCTGGGTACAGGCGGGCCCGTGGCGCCGCAGCTGCAGGGTACTGGTGAACCTGGGGGCCTGTGGTGCTGTGACTGCTGAATGGAGGCGGGCCTCAGCCAGCAACCGTGTGGGGGGAGCCGGTGGTGGTCTCGCTGCAAAAAACAGTGTGCCTTATAGTCCCGTGCGCCTTATATATCGGCAAAAGTTCGGAAATTTGCCGACACCTGGAAGTGCACCTTATAATCCGGTGCGCCTTATAGTCATAAAATTACTGTAGTGTCTGGTTCTCCCTGGAAAGCCAGACAGTTTGGAAATATGTCCATATGAAATGTGGACATGAAGTCATGAGCATTGCTTGTGGGACTTGGAAAGGACTGAGGGACAACTGAAAGCAGGCTTCCCTGTGTGACTCTGAAGTCAGCTGCTCTGGAGTGTTTTTGATGTGCACTTGAGCTGACTGACCTTGTGTTGAAGGCAGCAGCTTTGTGCCACTCACATGGAACTGTATGGTCTCTTTCCCCTGCAGCACATGGGGTGGAATGTGGGGAATGAGTGAGGACAGGGCAAAGGGAGACATGTGAGACAGGAGTGGTGAGAGCTGTACAGGTGGGAGGTGTCATGAAAACAAGTAACACAAAGCCCTTTGGCTTTTCTCTGTGTCTGTGTAAAAATCTGTGGGACAGAAGTAATGGTCATCCAGAAATGCGCCAGCAAGCCAGGCTGAGCTGACAGGGAGATAAGGGGAACAGAGTATGTATAAAGGACCTACAAAGGTGTGCAACAGCAGCACATGGCCATTTCCATGTGTTCCCAGCAGCAAGGAACACCATGCTTCTCATGCAAACTGCAGGAAAATAGTTGCTAGGTAAATTTGTGTTGCATGACAGCCCTCAGTCCAAAATTCATCCAGCTTCCTTAAAGTGGGGGTCACAAGCAAGCTAGATCAATTCTGGAGTACATCAGTGATGATTCGAGTACATCAGTGATGATTGAATTCCATCAGGACAAACACAGCTTACACCCGAGGAGGGAGGATTGCCTCCTTTACACTGTCCCAGGGCTGTTGGTCCTCCTGGCCACTGTGAATGTTTCTGTGAGGCAGCACAGCTCTCTACCTCCCGTGAAGTGATATGTATCCTTGCACAGGTGGGCATGTTTTTATTGTGAGATGTGCTGGTAGACACCAATGTCAGCAGAGACAACTCAGATCTCTATCTGGACATCCATGCTGCATGGAGGGAGCTGAGGGGATCATGAAAAGCCCAGGTAACTCCTGGTCTGAGCTGCTTCCCCACATCATTCCTGTAAAGACATTGATGGTGATAAGGAAAGTACACCTCAAGGACTAGGAATGTAGGGATGCTCTTACAGGACAGTGTAGATACTGTACTCCCACTTCCATGTTTATGCAGTCATAATTTGCAGTTTGTCTCCTTACATGCACTCACACAAGTCCAAAGCATGAAATAATTAATCATTGGCTTGACAAATGCAAAAAAAAAAAAAAAAGGAGCAAAACCAGTTAGCAATCACATTTTTTCTCTTACTTACAACCATCCAAGAGTGCTCTAATACTGATATCACATCTTTTCTTCCTGAACTGTCACTTCATCAACTTACCTTCTTTTTTTTTTGCCAGATTTAGTCACATCTCTCATTTGTTACAGCTGAAATCCAAATATTTCCAGTGCCTCGTGTTTTTTCCAACTTCAGCAAGTAAAACAAAAGAGTCTTAAGAACGAGATGAGCCTTTTCTTCAACGCTGACTTAAGACATTTTTTCTACTTGTTTCTTAATATAGTAATAAATATCTGAAATATATGAAAGATAATAATATGAAATGAAAATTACCCAAATCTTCTTGCTCAGACATGACCCTTACAGTTAAATTCCTACTCAATATTACTTTCACCTCTCCATATAAAAAGCAAGATTTTCCAAAGTGTAGAAAACCACACAGTGGAAGAAAATCTGTGACATTATTGATATGCTAAAAAATAAGAATATAGTGTGAGCAGGTTTCAGGAAGTTGGTTCCTTGAAGCCATTACCATGTATTTCTGTTTAGTGGAAGAATGAGTTTTAGAGAGTTTTGAAAAGCTATTGAAATGAAAATAAATTATATCGGGTGAAATTGTGGAGCCTTCTTATGCTTTGATCTTGACAAATATAATCCAATTATCTTCAATGGTATTTTAGATTAAGTACTTTCAGATTTGGCCTCAATACCAATAGCAATGAGAAATATTAAGAGGAAATAAATAATCTTCTTACTTTTACATACCCCTAGTCCCATCACAGATCAGATTACTTGCATCTATCTGTTCTCTGTTTCAAGAGGCTGATGCTCTGGCTCATAATATAGAAAAGTTTTCATTCTATTCACTTCATTAAGTAATACAGCTCAAATTAAAAAGGATAGCTAAAATCATCACAGTATAAAATGAGAACTCCAATCCTTGACAAGCAGGAAAGCCACTAGCCAATAACATTTGTGTTTCAATTGTGTCTCTAAGAGGAAGCCTGAAGTCTGTTACTTACTGTGGGAGTTAAAATTCTGTTTTTTCTTTTATATTTTATTAGTGCTTTCTGTACATAATATCTGTGGGCCAAATTTTGACATTTCAAAGACAGTGTTGAAAATGGGGAAATCTGAGAAGAAAGTTTACCTGTATGATATTCAGTCCTAGGTGCAGAGTGTCCTGGCACATTTTGTTCACAGCTTTCCCAATTCTCTTGGTTGTTACTTGTGGAACTTGGTGGAACAGTTCCACTAGGCTTTTTTGCAGACATACATTGGTTTTGCTCACTTTTTAAAGAGGAAGTATCTTTTACCAAGGTCCAGTGGTTTGCTCTCTGCTCTTCTCCATCCAGGGAATAAAAACTCTTTCAGCCTGGAAGAAGCATGGCTGCCTCCTAAGAAAGTATTTTAAATACTTCCCCAATACAGATGAGGTGAGAAAAAGTTATGTAAGAAAGAGTTAATTAATTTTGTTGCAAATTAGAATAGATTGTTGGATACATGGTCTGTTTTTTACCTGATAACACAATAGCTGCTGGTGGCTAGGACCAACACTTAAAAAACATCCCTGGGTCACCAATATGAAGACAAATAAAAAGGAATTATATGGCAGCTGTGATTGAAATAAAAGATCCCTTGCCTTCTTTCTGCCTTTAAATACAGATCACAGCTCCCAGATCCCCCTCATTTTCAGGACTCTTCAACTAAGAAGTGAATTCTGGCAGAATTCTGCCTTGAAGATCTTGCAGTAGACTGGCTGCTAGTGTCAGTGTCTTCTTCTGAGAAGGCCAAAATAGGCACTGCCCACTAAACCTTGGTGAGAACTGAAGAGGAAGGGAATTTGAGATGCACTTTCACATGGGTCTATCATGTCTTTTAAGGAGACACAATATCTGACAGCTACAGTGTCAAAATCATGTTCATTTGGAGTCTACCATCCAGTAAAGGCAAAATTGAATAGTTCGTGTAATGTTTTTTACCCTCATTCATTGCAACAAAATACAGTGTGAAATGGTTCTTACCAGAACATAAAACTGATGAGAAGAATAAAGCATATTCCCTTTTTTCTCTCATCTTGTTAAGGGAGCACACAGCAGATATGCCCTTCCTCTGCTCATAACCAAAACTCAGTCCTCCTAGATGCCTTTTACCACACCATACTTCTCAAAACAACCTCTTGGCCTTCTGCAGGACAGCAAAGTGAGTGTCAGTATGGTGAGGTCCCTAGGAGGGGTAAGTCTTTTCTAAATCTGGAGGAGGAACAACAGCCTATTTATCTGAATTACTGGAAATGTTTTTTGGAAAAAAGGTGTGCCAGTTCTTTTAGCTTCTTTAAGATTCCTTATCATAATCAAACCAGTGATGTTTCCCCACATACAGTAGGTAAACAAATTCTGATTTTTGCGGGTGCGTTTGGTGGAAGTGAAATTGATGCTAAACCTAGAGTATGGACTGGATAAGACTGAATGGAAAGATGGTTTTATTCAGTATTAATTATTTGAAAATATTCTTATTGAAAAATAAATTCTTGAAAGATAGTCTGCAAACACTGTAAGTATGTGAAAGTAGTATAGCTGTGTAACATAATTGTCTCCCTGTGACAGAGTGGAAATCAAGTCTTCACACTGATTGACATGTGCATAAGCAGCATTTTTACAGGAATTTTAAATAGTGACTCAAAATTTTCACCTTACCATCTCCAATCATATACTAATTTACATTTTCTAGTGTACTTTTTCATGTCATTATCACTCTATGTGTTTTCTTTCTATACGCTGCATTCACTTAATTTCTCCCTTTCATTTTACTTCCTTTGATACCCTAACAGCTGGGTTTAAGAATGTGCTGCTGTTATTTACTGTCACTACAGGCAAGAAAATTAGCACCTTGATGGGAGGCGTGCTACATGGAGCATATAGGCATTACAGAGCTCTTAAACACATTTCACTCCACCATGATTGACAAAATTTAAACTAGGCATCAGCCACCTCCTTTTCTCCCTACACTGCCCATGCAGAATGAGAGCCATGGAAATGTGCATTATAAAAAACAGCTCAAACCTCACCCTTGATATTGTTGTCAGAGAACAGCAGCAAAAATGAAGTTTATTTTCCACATGTGGTTTGAGATCAGAGGAATAATGAACCAGTCAACCTAATGTCTTTAGACACCTGGAGGTGCCTGGGTGTTCCCATAAACCTGAAGGTGTATTAACACATTGAACTCTGTGTTTTCTGGGCTTCCCCTGCTCCTGACAGATCCAGGCTGCGACCATCACTTCAAACCAGCAGACACTGAAATCGCACCAATCAAGTCTTGTCACTGGATCTATGGATGGTGACATCTTTTTTATGCTTATTCTTTATTTTCTTCTTTTTTTTCTATATATGCTTTTATATTGCTATATTTCTACAGATAATAACCCAAATGGCTACATACCTCCTTTCCATTGCAACCAAAGTGTTCTAAAATAAACTCTGCATGTACATTCACACTGACTGACCAGTGTTTACATGCATATATATAAATACTGGTCATTCAATGTAGTTTCACTCTAATCTGCTCCAACACATGTATTAACCCTTGCCTTCAGGGTCAAGTTGTAACACAATCTGTACGGAGAAGTATCTAGGAGCTGTTGGAGCCAGATTAACTTGCTGCAAGCCTCAGGAAGAAGACACCAGAAGACATGATAGACAAACCCTCAAGCATGCTGCACAGGAAAGGACAGTAGCCTGTCCCTGGAGAAATGCAGTCACCCACTCTTTCCAGGGAATAAATATACTCCACACTGTAGATACTAGCTGTGTAAACTTCACTCTCCCTCCCAATTCGTAGTAAGATGGACTTTTAGGAACTTTTTAAAAGAATTGCACAAAAACATAATGAGAATTTTTCTTTCCAAACAGAATTCCATGACCTTTGGAAAGCCACAGTTTCATTCCTTCAGAAATGCAGAGAAATATATTCAGTTATGAAATGCTGTCGACTGTTAACTGATATTGAACCGACACTACCCAATTTTAGGCACCTAAATAGGTGTTTGTGTCTGTGATTCCTTATGTGGTCAAAGCAAAATGCTCCCCCAGGAAAATGAACTGGGGCAGAAATGTTCTCCAGGTGCTCTGAGTTTCCTTAAAAAAACCTCTGTCCACAGACCACAGGATGAGCTTGAGGAAACTAAACTCCTAATGCAGGCATTAAGGATACACACTAGAAAATTAATCTGTTTAATATGCATTATTAATTTGTACCAATAATATTATTACTCCATGGATGAATAAACCAGAAAATAGTATGCCTGAAATAAAATAAATAAATATTAGGGAAATAAAGCAAATCTTGTTACTTTAGTAGGGACCTGTATCAAGGGTCAAAATAACTCTAATCTAATACTCCATATGATCCCTCATGATGTCTTAAAGGAGCATAAAATGCTGGAGGACTCAGAGTCAGGGGTTGGCATTGGTTGTTAAATATATCCTTGATTTTGCACCTGGTATTCCAGGTCAAGGGCTGCTGTTGGCATTCCTTTTCACAAATACATGCAATTGTGTTTTGGAGATTTCGGGTGCCTCAAAAGTCAAGAAACCTCATGATTTTCTTTTCACAAATAAAAATAAAGAAATTGCATAATTAATCCTACTGTACCTATAAACTGTATTATATATGAACAAGTGGTGTTGTTCCTCCCCAGGTGCAGGACCCTGCATTTGCCTTTGCTGAATTCCAGAAGGTTCCTCTCTGCTCATCTCTCCACCTGCTGAGGTCCTTCTGAAGGGCTGCACACCCTCTGGGGTATCAGGCACTGTTGCCAGCTTTGTGTTGTCACTGAAATTGCTGAGGAGGCCTCTGCCCCTTCATGCAGGTCATTGATGGATAAGTTAAACACGCCTGGGCCCACTATTGGAACTTGGGGTCACCACCAGTGACAGGACTCCAACTGGACCCTGTACAACCTGACTCTCTGACGTCTGCTGTTTGGGCAGATCTCAACCAATTCTCAATCTCACTGCTCACTCTGTTCACTCCTCCAACACCTCTATTCACTCCTCCAAGTCACACTTCTTGAGATTGCCTGTGAGGATTGCATGGCAGATAATCAGAAGTCTATCTGAAGTCAAAATGGATGATATCCACTGCTCTCGCTTCATCCATCCTGTTGATTGTTTCATTGCAGAAGGTAATAATATTGGTTAAATATATAAATTTCTTGTTTTTCCCATGGGTAAAAGATGGCCTCCAGAATGAGATGCATCATTACCTTTCCAGGCATTGAGCTGAGGCTGACTGGCTGGTAGTTCTGTGGATCCTCCTTCTCTCCCTTGTTGAACACTGGAATGACATTTGCTTTTTTCCAGTTCTCAGGCAATTCTCTTGGTCTCCGGAACCTCTCACAAATTATAATGAAATCATGGTGTCCATCAGATATCTAAGCATTGATGGATGCATCCTGTCAGGGTGCATGGACTTGAAGTTGTCAAGCTTGTACAGCTGTTCTCTGTTCCAATCCTCCCTGAACAAGGGAAAGTCTCCCTTCCAGCATTCCTTTATCCTGGTCCCCTGGGTCAGAGGGCTGGTATTAGTGGAGACCAATTCAAAGGTATTAGTCAGTAACTCTGCTTTCTTTGTGTCCTCTGTCACCAGGCTCTACCCTCGAAAATATAATGGGCCCACATTATCCTTTGTTTTCATGTTATTATTTATGTATTTGAAAAAGCCATTTTTGTTATCTTTGACATCCTTGGCCAGGTTTCATTCTAGATGGGTCTTTGTCTTTCCAGTCACATTTCTGCTTATCCAGATCATCTGTCTATATTCATTCCAAGTGGCCTGACCTCACTTCCATCTCCTGCAAGTTTTTTGCCTATACTTCAGCAGTGACAGAAATTCTTTATTCATCCACAAAGGTTTCTTGTGCCCTTGGCCTGATTTTTTTAAAATTGGAATTCATTATTGAGCCTGGAGGAAGTACATTTGGAACATCAACCAGCTCACCTGTACCTCTCTTCCTTACAGGGTTTCTCTTCTTCCAGGGATTCTTTCGAGGAGATTCCTAAACAGGCAAAAGTTAGCTATCCTGAAGCCCATGGCTGTTCTCTTGTTCCCTGTCCTGCAGTATGTTTTTCCAACACTGTACTCTACAATCTCGTGGTCAGTAGCCTTCACATCTCCATCAAGGCCTTCCCCTGTGTATCTGTAGGAGGTCAAGCAACACAATTCCTTGTGGGATCCTCCACAGCCTGTAACAGGAGAGCATTGTCAATGCTTTCCAGGAGCCTCCTAGACAGTTTGTACTTCACTGTGTATGTTCTCCAGCAGAAGTCAAGGCTGTTAAAGTCCTTCCCATGAACCAGGGCCCATGATTTTGAAACTGCTTTTGGTTGCCTGTAGAAGGCTTCATCCACTTCTTCCTCTTCAGCAATCTGTAGCATACACCCACAACAGCGTCACCCTTACAAGTCTGCCCTTTCATCCTGACCCATGAGCTCTTGATTTGCTCCTCACCAAGATAGAGCTTGATACGTTTCATTTTTCCTCACACAGAGTGCAACACCGCCACCACCAACACCACTCCTTCCTGGTCTGTCTCTCCTAAATACTGTGTAGCCCTCCATGACAACATCCCAATCCATCCCACCTCTGCAATTGCAGTGGGATCAAAGCCCCGTAACTGTGCACAGATCTCTAGTTCCTCCTGTCTGTTCCCACACATTCTATGTGCATTGGTGACAGGCACTTTAAAGAGGTGTTGGATGGTGACAATATCCCCACAGGGGTGCAAAGGGACACCCCATATTCCTCTCTAGTTTTTGTGTGTTTGGTTGCTTGTGCTTGGCTAATTCCCTCCTAGAGCCTTCTTTTGCTACTCAAGGAGTTTACCCAATGTTTCCCTGCTGACTTCTATCACCGCAGAAGTCCTTGGTACATCTTTGCAAGACAGCAGATCTGCTCCAGTGTGGCTGATACATCTCATAGGGCCTTCCAATTTTTTCATGCTATTCCCCCAGTTTTCCAGCCACATGATATTGTACATATTCTCCATCATACCTAGTTGTACTTTCTGAAACAGTAGAATAAGGAAAACACTTGCAGTCCCCAATCTTTTGAATAAAACCTAAAAGGACCTGTCCTTTTCAGAAGCGTTGATATGTTTTCATGACACAGGAGGATTCTGTCAGCAATTTAAAATAATTTTAATTTGTTTACAAGGGCACATACTGTACTTCATTAAGAGGGTTGCTGTGAAGTAATGAAATATTTCAGAGAAAACTGCAGGATATTTAGAGTAATTTCTTCCTGAAAATAAGCAAAACCCTTTGGGGAAAATATAAGCAGATGGTGTGTGAAGCATTCATTGTTTTCTTTTGTGTAGTGATAAACAAACACTTTAAATTAAGATTCATAACTTTAGGAAGTTTCATTCTGAATTATACACCCAAACAGAAGACCCTCAAAATCCAGTTTGCCTTTAGCTCTCCAGTGTTTTCTTTCAGCCATTTCCATTTCTAAGACCATCCTGCTGGGACCTGATTTAAAGGAAGAGCTCTTGGGACAGATTATTGCTCAGGACAACATTTAAGCAGAGTCATGAAAATTAACAGGGGTAGCAAACCAAACCTGACCTTGTAACCTAAGCGGGGAAAGAGAGATGAGAGCAGTAGTACTCCCACTGCTGACTAGCCCTAAGCTGTATTGTATGTCTTATTTGCAGTTTTGTATGATCCTCTAAATTGTCGCTACCCTGTGTCTCAGTTTACCTGACTATAAAATATATTCTTCAAAAATACATCTTAAGTTGCTTGAATCAAAGGCCATAACATTTGTAATAACACACACCAACTAACCTCAATGTCCATAGTATCATTCTGAAGAGCTATCACAGTGGTTTATCTCTGACTGGACTGGTTCTGTCTAGTGAAGGGAACCAGCATTTTACTGAATTTGAGCATCACTACATAGCAGTTTTGCATTTGCATATTTTGACATGTTGGCAGAGAGAACACAAAAGCATGATCTCTTTTCAGAATGACAAAATCCCCAAAAATCTGAAAAGAAGTTATATTTAAGAATGCTTTGTGTTGTGAGTATTTCTGCTCTTCTAGTGAAGTTGCTTTTCTTTCTTCACAGCTGCAAAATTATACTGAAGTCTAATAAACTAACAAACTCATGCTGTTATATTTTATTTTGATTGACCATGACACAAATTGGCCACAATCTCATTGACTTCAATAAGAATGACTTAATGAAATAATTTATATTTACACCAGGGTACCTGGGAGCACAGCTTAGTTCTCAACACTGCAAAGGATTCATTAGTAAAGGTTAGCTTAGTAAAGCTGTTTAGTGTGAATATCTCACCTGTCCAATGGAAACACAAGGTCGGTGACCTGAGGTCTGGTGAAGGAAAGAAATTAGAGGAAAGAAGGCCTGCACAGCACCGATAGCCCTGGAGTGGTATTTTGCATATGGAGTCTGCCTCATGCTTTCTGCAGAAATATGTTCTCTCCTCTCAACTTCTCAACTTCTTTTCTGCATATGTCTTGAAAGACTAGTGGTTTCTTTTTCTTACTCTGTTTATGTCTGGTAATAGATTTTGGGGCCTAGTCTTCATTGACATTGATTCAGAAGACAAGAAAATGTGTTATAACAGGGCAGCCTAAGGAAAAAGGGGTGCAATCAGTTTGCAGGGACTGCCACAGCATCTAGCATAACAAAGATTTAAACTCACTGGAGATATTCAGTGTCACATGATTATGCATATTAAGTTGTCAGAGGAGAAGATTAAAGGATAATACAGAAAGAGGGCGTTTCTAAGCAGAGGGGAAAATAAGCAAATCAGATACTGAAATGCAAGTATAGCAGAATTTCAGTTGCTCTGGTTAGGACCCTGCATTGAGCTGTTGTCTTGCTATGAATATTCATGCCAACTGAGTAATGAAAACTGATATATGATGTAAGGTATGCTATGGCATGCATTTAATTCTTCCTTGAAGGAAAATTTCAGGAGCTTAAAACCCTGAAACCAACAGAAAGACTCTGAAATCAATATGCCACTCAGTCATTAAATAAAATAATTCACAAGTCACAGATATCTCTAGAGATCACCATTACCCAGCCCCTGCTCAGAGGAGGATCAAGATTGCCAAAACTGATATCAGCTGGGCCTTGAATATCTCCAAGGATGGAGAACGCACAACCTCTTTGGACAACAAGCTTCAGTGTTCAATTAAGGTCACAATAAGAAAAGTGCTTTCTTCAGTTTAAATGGAATTTCCTGCAATTCAGTTTGGGTTTCTTGGCCTTAAATATGAGCTAAGTAAATAACTAAGTAGTAATTGAATGAGGTATAAGAGTCACACAGATTTGGGAAAATAAAGTGAGTGGCATGCATATGAATAGACTAATATATGTGGATATTGAAAACCAGGAGCCCAGTATGCAGGCTAGCAGTAATTGGTTTTCTTAATTTACTCTTTCTTGTACATTTCCAACTCTCTTAACTCCCATATGAGTTGATGAGCTATTATGTAGAGGCTGCCTATTAGATACAAATCTTTACAAGCTCATTGTTGGTAATGTCAATGTCTTAAAGAAAATTCAGGCCAGTTCCAATACGTGGTACAAAGCTATCTAAAATTGTAAGCGTGGGTGTTTCAAGCGTGGGTCTTGCCTCATTTGAAATTGAAATATGTTTGCAGTGCTTGAATGTGGGAAGATTAATTAGCACCCTGTTTCAAAATAAGGAGTAGAAACTCATCACAAAGAATAAGGAAAGTGACGCTGTTGACAGCTAGGAAAAGAGGGTTTTCTACCTGGAAAACAGTGCAGAAAAAACCCAAATACATCCATCTTTCTAATCTAAAGGGAAGGAAAGTGACACTTGATACTGACTGAGTTTTTCAAATCAATTCTACAGTTACACTTTTCATAGCTGCCAAATAATAGCAAACTGTGATATTGAGTTAATTTTCAGGAAGCTACTTATTTAATGGTACTTCAAGGCATCTGCTTTCCAAAATTCCAGCTTTTGATTCCTCTAAGAAAGTGAAAGGAAGTTAGAAGACGAACAAACAAACATGGCATATTTCACTCTGATGTATTTCAGTGAAAGACCAGGATACATTAAGCAGTCCTAGGTGTCATTTAAAAGTAACTCTGCTGCAGTTTAGGAAATAGAAGCTGCCTATTTCTTATTTCATCTTTTTCTTATGATCCCATACTAGTTGGGAACAGTTCCCTTTGATATCTCATATAGGGTCACTCACAGATGTTTCTTTTATTCTTTATAAAAGCAGTCTCAAGGCACTGATAGTTGGTATGCTTTTCCTTTACTATCAAAGCGACTTAATATAATGTACCAAAATGACATTGAAAACAGCCATCTCTTGGAGGGATAAATTTGTGAATGCAATTTGCAGAAACCAAGGTATGTACCTATAACATAGTGCACAGAAACAAGATGAAAGAGAAATATTAAAATTCTTGAAACCTCTGTTATCCCACAGGTTATTCTCTTTTTACTTCAGGTAGTTCAATAACACTGCAGCATTGTGTTTAGATTACAGAGTGATGATATGAAACATTCAAACCATAATGTATAACAGAAAGTGAGTTTATGAAACAAAATTGAACAAACCAATGAAACAAAAAAAAAATCCAGAAACTACCTGGAACAACAAAAAAAACTCCCAACAAAACAGATAAAAGGCCCCACCTCCCCCCAGTTAAAACTAACAAACCAATTAACCAACCAACCAATCAACCAAACAACCAACCAAACTAAACAAATGCAACAACAAAAAAACCTCACCACACAACAAAAAAAGCAAAAACTCTATTTGGAGACATGATTGTGCAAGAAGAAAAGAGATTCCTGTCACAAGAATTTACTCATAACAATGTCTACATAAACACATTTCCCTATTTCATTTTCCCTCCTGGCTGTATACCTGCCTTCTCCCTTCTATCAATGTTCAGAGAAAGAAGCCCTAAGTGTCAATTTTGCATGAACACCTGAACAGAAGAAAGTCTGCTTTTGAAAATAGCTTTCCCCTAAAAATTCTTTATTTAAAAGAAGCTCACATAAACCTTAATGGTATTTATTACATAAATGATTTAAGTCTGAATTTTGCATACCATATGAATAATCTGGAGTCTCAGAAAATGTATATGTATTGTGCACAGAGCCTCCCTGAATCCACTGTTATGAGGTTTTTTTGCAGCTCGTATAAGCCCAGGTGGGGCAATATAGCTCAAAGTCAAGCTGCCTTCTCTCAGAGCTCACATCTTCAACAAGCCTTCCTGAAATTGAGTATGTTTTGTGTTCTTGATAGTGTTGATGTTGAACAAAGTGAATAAAGTCAGTGTGATTCTCCTAAATTCCCATTAATCTGCAAAGTACAAGATAATAAAAAAATTATTTTGACTGTCAAACTGAGCAGATGTGATGGCGGTTGTCAGGGGAAAACATGTCTCAAGCACATGCATAAACTTACCACAATAAGCTGCAATATTTTGTGCTAGGCCTACTTCATTTACAAGAGAGTCTTTCTTCAAGGATGCTTTGGGAAGAGGTAGGATGGAAGAATGAGAAAACTAAAAGGTTTGAATTGATTAGAAATAAGAAGTATTCAAATGGTGGCTTAGGAAGAAAAATACTGAAAAGAGCCCCTAAGATTGAGGGTCATGAAGAGCAATTCTGTAAAATTGTGTATATTGAAAGTTAATTATCCACAGGACAAATTTGTGTGCAACTAAACAACATTTATTAACATATATTGAAAACAAGTGTCTAGGAAAGCCTGTGGGACAGTCAGCTCAAGTTTCTAGATTCTGTGAGAGCTCACGCTAATACGTTTTCTAATGTCGAAGTAAATTATTAAATTTCACAGGTTTGGGGGCTGAAATGTCCAATCAAAAGAAACAATCATGCCTAGTTGCTAGGAAAACAAAGACCTGCATGGTTTAAAATGAGGCTTAGGCTGAGAATGGCAATATTTGTCAGACCACGGAGGGGTGCATAACCATCATGCAAGAATATTGCCTTTCACCAGTCACAGGCAGAATTTTGCAGGTAGGAATGTTCTGGTGCTGAGTAATGTTCTTATTCAAGATTAACTAAAGGAAAAAACAAATCAAGGCAGAGAGAAAAAAAGAAACAATGCTTCTGTTATCCAAGATATTAAATTATGCCATTAATATTTAAAATCCACTCCTTATTCTACAGAAACCTATTAAGAAGAGAAGCCTGATAACATTCTGAGCAGCAGAAAGACTGTAATAACATATAAAGTGACAGAAGACTAACTAGTATTATTTTTTTGAGGATTATTATCAGAAACTGTGATTGTGTGATTGATTTCTTACTTCAGGTGTTAAAATACTATGAAACCTTTTATTTATGGTTGGTTTATTTGTTTGGTTTGGGGTATTTTAAGTTTGGGGGTTTTTTGGGTTTTTTGTGTGGTTTTTTGGGGTTTTTTTTTTGTTTTTTGGGGTTTTTTTTGTGAGAATGGTAATTGCTGGCATATGATTAAAAGAGAGATTCTGTAAATACATATGTAATATTTGCATACACACATAAGTTATATAGTAGCCATGGTAGTACAGAAAATATTCTTAATGATATCTACTTTTTAACTGTCCAAAGATTTCAAATTTTTATCTCCTCTTTGAAAAGAAAGAAAACAATAACAACAAAAAAGGACCTTCTAAAAAGCTGTTAATTAACTTTAGAGACCATAAAAAACTTGCAATGGTATGACGGCTGAAATTGTGAATGTAAGAGATAATGATTTTTCAAACATTAGTTACATACTACATAGAATGTAGGTAAAAGATATCTCTTAGTTCACCTTAGAAAACAGTATTTACCTCCTTTAATGGGTAGGAATACCATGGCACTAGCCCAGCAAGGCTGGTTGATACAAATGGAGCCTTTTGTACTGCTGGGATTCGTTTTGTCTCTGAGAAAGTGCCAAGGTAGTTTTGTCTCCTGAGCAAGGGCCTATCATATCTGAAATACCTGTAATTGCCATCAGCAGCCTCTCCCGCCAGCTGGTTTTTCTGATGTTCTTCAGTGGATACATAAGCATATACAGTAATTTCACGACCATAAGGCGCACTGGACTATAAGGCGCAACCCCCAAGAGTAGCAACTTTGTAGCTCAGATAAGGTACACCGGACTATAAGGTGCACTATTTTTTGCAGCAAGGAGCCGCACGGTGTGCAACAAAGTAGCGAATTACTGGCAGGTTCTCAATTTGCAAAATTTTTCACTGCTTTTTCGCCACTTTTTCATGGCGATTTTTCACCTCTTCTCGCAGTGATTTTTCACCGTTTTTCGGCAGCTTTTCACCGCAATTTTTTGCCACTTTTCGGCGGCTTTTCACCGTGATTTTTCAACGATTTTTGGTGGCTTTTCACTGTGATTTTTTGATGCTTTTCCAGTGGCTTTTCACCATGATTTTTCGATGCTTTTTCATGGTGATTTTTCTCTGCCTTTTCGCGCCGCTTTTTCGCCGCTTTTCCACGGTACTTTCTCACCGCTTCCCGGTGCTTTCCCGCGGTGCTTCTTGGCACTTCTTGGCGCTTCTCCCTGCCCGGCAGCCGTGCCAGGTCCCATTTTCCCCTGCTGGGTGGCCACGGCTCCCGTGGTTCCCGACTCCCCCCACATGGCCGCAGCTCCCGTGGGTCCTGGCTCAGTTTGCAGACCGCACTTCTGGGTTTGCAATTTTCTGAACTTTGTAGATCAGATAAGGTGCACTGGACTATAAGGCGCACTTCCAGGTTTGAGGGAAAATTTTAGTCAAAAGGGTGTGCCTTATAGTTGTGAAATTACTGTACATGATGTACCTTCAAAACCAGGTTCTCCATGTGAGCATGAACATCTTGCCAAAATGTGGCAACCCAGATGGATTTACAAGTAATGTTTAGAACAGTTTGGGTTTAACAGATTCTGGTCAGATCTATAATTATCTCAACCCTCTGGACCTCATATTGGATGCCAAAAATGTCTGTCATGGTTTAAACCCAGCTGGTAACTAAGAAACACACAATTGCTTGTTCATGCAGCCCATCCTGGTGGAATGAGGAGGAGAATCAAATATAAGACCCAAGGAAATGCAAGTTTTGCACAGTGCAATTGCTCACCACCTGCTGACTGATGCCAGACCCTGTCCAAGAATTGCGATTGGTGTCCCTTACAGGTAACTCCCCAAGTTTATATACTGGTGATGGTGTTTTATGCTGTGGAAAATCCATTTGGCCTGTTTGAGTCACATGTCCAGGCTGTGGTCCCTAAGAGATTTTTTAAGTCCGTCTTCACTGACAGAGCATGAGACACAAAATCCTCCTTTATTTGCGATATTTATGAACAATTAGAACACCAGCGTGTTATCAACAGTATTCTTATACTGAATCCAAACCATAGCATATACTGAGGAGAAATGAACTCTATCCCAGACAAAAGCAGGACAAGGTACTAGAAAGTATTCAGAGGAAAGAAAGATGTGAAATAGGTGAAAAGCACAAAAAGCAATTGGTGCATTTCCTTACTTATATTTTTTTCCTTAGTCAATGCTATCATTAATTGTCTTGGTTTAACTGTCCTAGTTGAAGGAAATTTGCAACCACTTTAGAGAGGTGAAAAAGTGCCCCTCTACTTAGTTTTTAATTGTAATCTAATGGATCATTTGTGGGCTGCTGGTTGGAGGCACAGCCATAAAATAGTACCATTCTTCTCCACCCAGCCCTTCCCAAGGAAAGCACAGTCCTCATTGAGAGACGAAGGCACAAGCTAGCAGTTACCTCATCTTGTAACAAAGGTATTGATTTGTGAGATTATAAAGGAAAATATATTGTATTTAATTTCAATCTAGTTAAAAGAATCTTATGTATTCCAGTCAAAAGGGACAGATAAGATTGGAAAAGAAATGCAAAAATAATGCGTGAAAGTAAAAACCTGCAGAAAATGGACATACTAGATGGCA
Organism: Turdus rufiventris; assembly: GCA_013186435.1. Taxonomy (NCBI): domain Eukaryota; kingdom Metazoa; phylum Chordata; class Aves; order Passeriformes; family Turdidae; genus Turdus; species Turdus rufiventris. Next base: position 65,479 of record PYHW01010327.1, read on the forward strand.
AAAGAGTAAAATTCTGCTCCTGCATAAGCCTTGGAGACTTATCTAAATTTTCTATATTGTATTATATTGTTGTATATTAGGGCATATTTTATATATGATTTTGTATTAAAGACGGGCAAATTGGAATTAAAAATGAAATTACCAAATTTCTTACTGACAAAGTGTAATCCAGATCCTGCACCCCTTTTTCCCCCCCAGAAAAAAAAAAAAAAAACAAAAAGGAGTGTTTGCTGTACAAAGGTAATATCACCAGAAACATTGTTTTGAAGATATTGACTATTTGGGCCTGTCCATATATTTGAAGAATATTCCCTGTAAGACAGACTAGAAAGCACTGGCTACAGAGCATCATTGAAGTTATCAATGGCCCTTGAGAACTGTGACTCTGAAACAAGTGTACGTGTTCCAGCATCACATATTACAGGGATAGACATCCAAACGGATGGGATACAACCTCATCCATTTAGAGACAAGACATACTGTGGCTGTTCTTGACTTTAACCCAACAGCTGCTATTTCCAAAAATACTCCTAGAGGGATGTAATTTGAAGGGTTGGAAAACAGGACTGAATTAAAATCTGAATGGAGGAGCAATCCACTGCCAAATAACACTGTGCCTGGAGCGATTCACATAAAACTTCTTTCAAATGCCACTTATATTGTTACAGAGCACCATAAAGATAGAGCCTGACCTATTTTTCTTTTGTTTCAAAACTTGTTCCCTTTGACATTTTGTTGCTGTTTTAATTGCTGCCTCTCCCCATTCCTTCCTCACTGGCATTTCTTACTGTGGCTTGTTAATGTTGTGTTTCTTCATCTTCGTTTCTGCTGCCTGAGGGACCTGGTAGTAGCTGCAATGAGTCTGAAATGACCAGGAGCATTACAGCGCTCCCACTTTCCTGGAGATGGCAGAGTGTATGGATTAAGACGGATGAAAGCTTTCCTTACCCAGGGGCAAACACCACCTCCATCAAGAAAACAAGACAGAGGGCTTTTTGTTCCACCCTTTCCTCCACACTTGAATGTATTGAAATTGGAATGCTGTTTCCTGGCTGAGCAAGCCCTGGGAATGTCAGTACAGTGTACACATGACAGAAGTACAGCCTGGAGGGGGAAACTGTGATTCTCCTTCATTCTTCCTTGCCTTCAGAAAACTGGTCCTCAAAATATGGTGGATCCTGAGAAGGAAAAAAAGTGGAGGTCTGCTTTTCCACGTCTCTGGGAGGATGTGATTTACATACTTGATACTGTTACAGAAACTGGCACAGCTCACTGTGAGATACAGAGGACAGGTAGAAACACCACCCTCATTAGCTCTCCCCAAACCATTATAGTGCAGAAAATTAACAACAGAATAATAGACAGGGATAAGGCTCACTCTATCTGCAACACTGTGGCAATGGTCATGCTAGTAGAAATGAAGTAAAGCTACCATAAAAAAATCAAAGAAAGATAAAATAAATAATCCAAATTATCTATTCAACACTTACTGTCCCATTACAGCCTCTGTGATAATACATTTTCCTGCCAGAAAGAGAAGCAGAGTCTCCATAAACACTTTTGTATGCCTTCCTTAGTAGTGGGAAGCCAAAACATTAAATGGTCTTTTTAGTAAATTATTCTTAACCCAAAGTATTCATTCCTACCTCTGGAAATCTCCACCAGAATATATCTCTGATTCACATATGAGTCTGTTTCATGTCCAGGGATCTGTCAAAATGGTTCTATCTTTCATTATCTCATTACCATGGAGAATAGTGTGAGACTAATTTCATGCACAGGAGAAAGCAGCAAAGGTTCACCAAGGTAAAATAAGTAAAGAGGTATGTAACAGGGGACAGGAAAATTAAACTTTGACCAGAACAAGAAGTTTTCTTTTACTTAGAGCTCTTCATCTGAGAAGTAAATTCAATATTAAGATTCAGGAAATCATTCAATCCATACTCCTAACTATTAGCATCAATTATGTTTTTTCTCCCTCTTTACTCAGCAGCTCTAGTTTCCGGTAGCAACTACATGAAGATTTGTAAAAAACATCAACAAAGTATTTCACAAGGCTGGAAGTATATTTGTAATGTTGTCCAATGAAGGGAAAGATAAGAAGCCTTTCCTTGGGGCCCTATCTGTGACAAAAGCTACGAATTCTGCCTTTCAGTGGACTGAGTTGCCCAAAATCTTGCTTGAGATTAGCAGACTTAAGACAAATCTGGGGTATTTCACATTTCTTGACAAAGAAAGCTACTTACCATTACTGTGAGGCTGAGAATATTGGTGTCTTTTTTCACCTATGGGAAAATAGTATCTCAAGCAAGGATTTCAAGAACAGCAAAGAGCTAGTGGAATATTTTATTTATTATTTATTTATTTATTGTGAGATTTCATGATGATTAACAAAGGAAATGTTGTAATTTAGTTACAGAGAACCCACCATTGGGAACGGAGAATACCTGCTCAAGTGATTTGCTAAGCCATGAATATATTGGCAATGCAGAACCTTACCAAGAAAATCTTGAAATATATGTATATAGTACAGAATGTTCAGTGGAGTAGTAAAAACACTGAGAAACTCTTTTGATGCTTGAAAGCACCATTTATAGTACCTTTTCTCTAATGCCTTGTTTAGAGACAGCACATTTGAGGGTGTTAAGAGGTAATAATCAATGCCAGAACCAAGGTGCTATAACGTTGCAAATATTTCAGAAAGAAAACACAGCAGAACAAAACCAAAACACCTACTTTGTAACTCATCCTCTGGAGATCACACTGGAAACTTGAAAAACAATAGGAAAGAATGAAAATAAATATCCACCTTACTCACAAGCCCCAGGATGAATAGAAATATTCCAGAAAAATTCTGTATTTGATAACAAAACAAAAATACCCCAAACCCTGACCCTAGAAGAGCCAACAAACCAGATCTGCTAAGGCAATTTTAAAAATATGTAGATAGTATGGACTGAAGATCCCAAATGACTGTTACAGATTTTTGCATCGTACAATGGCAAAGATGAATTAATTGCACTTCAATAGTAAGAACAACATGTCAATATTTGCTGATGTAGAAGGATATATCTGGCAACTCTTTTTTCAGTACCCACATTACCAAACTGTGTGTTAAGTAATTTTTCAGAAATCTGTTTACCTTGCTAACCCACACTAGGAAAAAGCATTCAAAGGCAAGTGTAGGCTTTGGATATGTGCAAGTATAGAGTAGGACAGAGGTGACCCCAATATTTGTAGTTTTCTAGGGTCACTTGTCACTGCATTCCACCAATTAAAAACAGGTTTTCAACAGTACTGGGAATTTAAGCAGAATTTCTTTTGAAATTCTGGGGCCACACTATTGTGAAAACCTCATTCTGAAAGGCTAAATAGCTATTATTGGGCAATGTTAAAGACTTCTTTGTAATGGTGACACCATATATGTGAGCACAGAACACTTAGAAGAAAAATATCTCCTCAGATGTGCAAATTGACAAAATTGCTGAACTTTGTTTTTATGTTGAACCTTGGATGCATATCCAACTTCAAAAACATGAAACAAGCCCCAGACTTAAATATTGTGGCAGGCTAACTCCTCTTACAATTCAGAAAGAATTATGTGGCACAGAACACCTTCAAGAACTGTGTCAAGCCTGATGATACTTGGTGGTCCAGGTTCTCCCTTCTTCTCCAAAAATGATTTCATGTTCTAATTGACTACAACTACGCATTTTCTCTTTTGTCCATCCTCCATTCTTCTGTCACTGAATTCTCCCTAAACTGTTCTAATCAACTCCTCCACCTATTTTTCCATGCAGAAAAAGAATTTTATTGTTCAAACATTAAGCATTTTATTGAAATATTAAACAATATTGGTTTTCTCTTGACTTTTAAGCCAATTTGAAAACAGGATTTAAACTCATTTATGAATCTCTGAGAATGAGATCCTGTGTAACTGGAGTCATAAATCATACAATTTTCCCATTAGGAGCAAACTAACTGTACTATCATCTTCCTATGGTGTTTTAATGTTAGGGGTAGGATACACCACACTTGAAGAAAGAGTCAGAAACAATGGCTTGGTGACTTCACAATCTCCCTATATTATGTATGAAATGTGAAATGTTGGAATATATGAGTATGTGAAATGTTGGAATATGAGTGTTCTCTTAAATTTTTCATATGGAGTATGAGAATACCTGCAGATAAAATTTTCCCACCTTTATTAAAAATCGTTCATAAACACTTAAATACTGGTTAGAGGCAAAACTTTCTTTCTAAACCCCTTCATACCATGGAAGGAATGCTTCATTTGAAATGTCAAATGAAAACAAAGTTTGCCGAAGAGCAGACTTTGTGTTCCCTTGTACTCTGTGTGTTGGTGAAATGTTTATAGCCACAAAGAAGAGACATTAGTTATGTGCTTTATTTAACATGGCAAAAAACTTTCCACACTGCTTTTCCTGTTATTGGAAGTTAGAAGTTGAGATCAAAGTCTCAAGGCTTCTGCCTCCAATCAGAAGGCAAAAAAGTGTCAGATTTAACCTCATGTGCAAATACTGAAGAAACTTAATTCAGGACAGGGCTTGTAGACCACTTTATTCCACTCTGGTAAAATAAAGTAAAAAACTTTATTTCAAATGGCAATGCAGTAGATCCCAGGTCAGCTGCCCTGGTGTAGCAGAAAAAGAATTTGTAGGTATTCTTCACATGCTGAATCCTACACTAATCATATCACATATTATACTATTCATAACCACTAATACTACTTAATTATATTTAAACACTGGGATTTGTTAACTCCGAAAACTTTGAAACTGGTTGGCACTTATAAGTACATATTTTGATTTACAGTAATTTCACGACTATAAGGCTCACCCTTTTGACCAAAATTTTCCGTCAAACCCGGAAGTGCGCCTTATAGTCCGGTGTGCCTTATCTGATCTACAAAGCTCGGAAAATTGCAAACCCGGAAGTGCGGTCTGAAAAGTGAGCCAGGACCCGCAGGAGCTGAGGCCGTGCGGGGGGGTCAGGAACCACGGTCGCCGGGCAGGGGAAACTGGGAACCCGTGCAGCTGCTGGGCAGGGAGAAGCGGGGGGAAGCGGCGCGGGAAAGGGCCGAGAAGCAGTGAGAAAGTGCAGCGGAAAAGCGTCAAAAAAGCGTTGAAAAAGCACCGCAAAAAAGCGGCAAAAAATCGCCACGAAAAGCAACCAAAAAGTGGCGAAAAATCGCCGTGAAAAGCAGCCAGAAAACAGTGAAAAATCGCTGCGAAAAAGCATCGAAAAATCGCGGCGAAAAGCCGCCAAAAAACAGCGAAAAAATGCAGCAAAAAGTGGCTGGAAAATGACAAAAAATCGCCATGAAAAAGCGGCGAAAAATCGCTGCGAAAAGCAACCAAAAAGTGGCCAAAACGCGCCGCAAAAAGTGGCCAAAAATAACGGCAAAAAGTGGCGAAAAATCGCCATGAAAAGGTGGCAAAAAAGCAGTGGAAAAACTTTGCAAATTGAGAACCTACCAGTAATTCACTACTTTGTTGCACACCGTGTGGCTCCTCGCTGCAAAAAAATGGTGCGCCTTATAGTCCGGTGCACCTTATGTGATCTATAAAGTTGCAACTCTCGGGGGGTGCGCCTTATAGTCCGGTGCACCTTATGGTCGTGAAATTACTGTAAATATATTCTAACAACTAATGCATGGCTTTCAGGATACGTATTCTTCAGTCCAATAGTCTGGACAGCAAACTGCACTCACTCAGTAAAATTCCTGCAGCTATAGTAGGAACCATAAAAATAGCCACATAATTATGTATTGTTCCTTTGTTTGAGTGTGAAATATTAGCTCTAGGTACTATGCTGCCAGCACCAGATATTATTTGTGTTGTTACTTGGACCCCTAAGAATCATCATCACCAAAAGAAAAATATCCCCCTTGCACTCTCATACCAAACATAAGTTAAATTCATTTGGTTTTGAGTTTTCTTATGTAATTCAGATATTTCTACAGCTCAAAACATCTGATTTGAATCTTGGATAAATCAAGAAATGGTAAAAACAGTACTTCCAGTTGGTAATTTCAGTATGGCCATGACCATTAATGAAAGAAAGCCATGAGTAAATGGTAAATTTTTGATGTGTGCAACAGAATTTAATTTAAATTTTTGCAAATGTCATCGCATTTAGTTTGGCAAACAGAGGAGAAAGATTAGGGACTATAAATGATGCATTTCTTGAGTAATTCAACTGAACCAAAAAACTGAAAAACAAAGTATTGATTTGTGCCAACATAAATATTTTGTTTACTCAAGACAAAACATTTTGTTCAATTTCAGGAAATTCTTCATTTGACAATTTTCAATTCTTCATTTTCAAGTATGAGTTCACCAATCACATTGAAACAGAAGTGAAAATGAAAAAATCACTTTAAAAACTAATATCACATTTTTGTTTAAGCAGACTCAGCATGCCAGGATGATTATTTGATGGACACCCATGGATGCTCTGGCCTATCCTGCCCTTGAATTGACATTGAACCTCTGTCTTCAGGGGATTATCTGCTGCCTGGAGAATGTCCTCGGTATCTGTCTGGCTGTCCTGATCTCTGGGTAGGGCAGTGGTCTGGTCCTTGTTGCCAGGTCCTGCCCACCATTCCAGAGGCAGACCCTGATATTCCTGGCACCCACCAGCCCCTGGCATCAACATTTTCTAATTATCCTCTTCCATGCTTTTACACTTTGGAAAAACACATTGTTAACTTCCTCATGAATAGAGGGAAGAACCTTGCATGATTTATATCTGATAAGACCATAATAATAAAAAAGTGAGTTCTAGGCTATTGCCTAGAAATGATGAAGCTCAATGTTATATTCTTAGTGCATCAGTGACTCAAACAATCAAGTTTTCCACTTAGTAAAGTGTAGATAAATCTCATCTAGATATTCACCCCCCACCAATGAATTTTTTAGTTTTATGCAATAATTGCAGAGGGCACTGAGCAAATTCACTAAAAATGGAATGAGTGATCAGCAATTCAGAGGTACATTTTTACTGCAGAAAGAACAGAGCTTTGTGAAAAATCCCTTCAAAAATATGTGAATTAGATTCTAGTCTGAGCACTCTGCTAGTACCTAAACAATTCCTTTTGCCTGTGGATGTCTCTTCGCTTCCTTGGATGCACTTCTTCAGTATATCATGCTCAGTGACCACAGTAAGGTCACGATCAATTCCCAGTTTTCCCTTGCCACATTCTACTGCCACCAGAGCCCTGGATCCCAAGACCATTACAGTGGCATCTGGTTCACCACAAAGTCATCCTCACACTTGAGATTTTCTGTTTATTTAGCCCTCGTGCTTACAGCTGGGGTCCAGTGGTTGGCATTGAAACACTGTATGGGGCACTCAGCAATACCAGGAGAACATCTCTGCTCCTCTCTAGTCCTGAAAATGACAGGGGTCTTCCAAAGATTTTGTGTGATTTGCAAAGACTTACCAGAGCAATGGCCCTTATCCTGGTGGTGAGATTGACAAAGTAGATATGAAAGAGAAACTCCTTTAGGCTTATCTCTGGACCAATTTAAAATCAGAACCTCAATATCACATTAAATTATATATTTAAAAAAAAATGGGGTTGCTTTTGTGAGTTTCAAAAGCAGATTTTTGACATATTCCACAGAGAACCTGAAGAAAGAATGTAAGAAAAGATGATGCCTCTAATGACCCTCACCCAAACCCAAAAAAACCCCAGGCATGAAATACACCTCTTTTCTTACAAATTAGATAGAAAACATTATATCCAAAAGTACTCTTCATTGGATATTACATGCTTTATGGAATCCTTTGGCAACTGATGTGTAGAAATGTCTGGATAGCCTTATTGCGACCCAAAAGGCACAGTTCTCTACAGCACATCCCTTAACAAAGAAGCTATTACCTATTAGACGTGTAGGTGTCATATTAATATCTACAATAATTGTTGGCCTTTGCTCCAAGAGGTTTCTGACTACAGGATATCTCTTCTTCAGAGTAGGTTTCTTTATCATATTTTTTAAAATATTTTGATGCATTTTTGCACTACTGAGAAAAAGTCTCCAAAAACAGGTGGCAATATCTAGCAACAAACAAAGGCAGATTCTTTCAGCATAACACCATTTGTACTATCCTTGTTAGTTTTGCTAAGTATAACAATTTCATTACTGAAAAGCTTACTATGGTCAGAGGTATTTCTTTAAGTTTTCAAATAAGCCCATCTTTGCATGACAAAAATTGAGAGAAATTTATGCATGCTAATTCTGAAATTTATCTATCCTTGAGACAGGAAGATACAGCCAGAACCATATGCTGGAGTATGATTCCACATGACTAAATTTATTGAATTGGTACTGCCAATAGTGCATTGCTTCTCTTTAGAGAAAATGTACTGAAAAGCAGATTTGCTAAACATATTTTGTATTTTTATGCTTATATGTGTAAACACTTTTTTCCCCTCTTGATTAGAGGAAGAACATACCCTTTCCTGGCACCATGTAAGCACATTGGGAAGAATTTATTCGGAGGGATTGGAAAGGATCTATTAGTTGAATATTTTAGAGTCAAACAGTAGGTTCTTAAATGAATTCCCTGTATTCATTTTCTAGTCACTCATCTGGGTTTTCTTTACCTCTGTTTGACTTTAGCAGCAAATTGATAGGACCTCAAGCATAGTTGATGCTGGATATGTGCAGGAAAATAGAGAGCATTAATTTAACAAGATAAACAAATAAGCAAAATCCAAACAACCAAAATGCCAAAGAAGAACACTATAATAACTTGGAAATACATATGATATTTTTGTATCATGTAAGATATTTGTACATATAAGGTATGATAACAGATACACAGGCTGTCACAGATAATTAAATTGCCCCACCAGGGCAATAGAACACCCATACTTAGGAAATATTTTGTAGATAGGTCACAACAGCTGAGACCATGATGTACAGCTGTGCCATCGACCTCTGTCTGCTAGTGTAAGCTCAGGCTCAGCTGATTGCCACTGCAGCACCAGCTGACTCCAGGGAAAGCTATGGGAGACCTGATGTTGAGTGAAATTACGCTTGACAGCTCTGAAAATCTCGAGTTTTATGATCCTTTTATCAGTCAATTGTTAAAAAGACACAAGATATTCCACTACAACAGGTTTAACTTTCCTTTGTGGAGAGCAGTTGTAGTCAATGCTTTCTAATTTTAAATATTAGCAGACACTGGAGAATTAATTGCTAACTAATTGCATTGGTGAATAATTCTAAGAAAACCAAAGAAGGAGTAGTCCCCAAAGTCTTTTCATAGGACACACAGACGTGCAGGTGTTGAAGGCTCCTAAATTTGCATACATCAATTTCAGTTATGTTGTAATACTCTAACATGTGACTCTCCATTTGCTTCCAAACTCCTTAGTCAGAGGAATAATTCACTACAGTATACACTGAAAACAGGCAAGAGCTTATACTCAGTTTCATTGTAGGGTCATTGTAGATCCTTTTCAACTTAAAATTATTGTATTCCATAAATAATTGCATAAATACTGTGAGAATCTGATTGGCATTGAGTCTTCCACAAGATACAATAAACAGCATGTCAGTATGTTATTTAGGGAGAACACTCTAATGTTCTCATACAGTTATTTTATTCCTTCCAACTCGACCACAAGTACCTGAAAATGATAATCCATGGTTTATCAGTAACATGTTATCAAGCGTTTACTGTCATTCTTAATAGACAGCAGAGATTTTGTCAGTCCTCCTTGATTTTGTTGATTATTCTTGTATTAACTCCTCCACTTTTATTGGTAAGTAGTTAATCTGCAGGAGATGGAAGTGTGTGGGTATAAGAATTAGTAGCAAATAAAAACAGGGACAGACCTGAAAATTAGTTATGTCATATAACTGTCTATTTATTTTTCTTTTGTCTTCAACAGGTTGCCCGTTGTGACTCTTTTTTTTTTTTTTTCCTTTTTTTTTCTTTTCTTTTTTTTAACAATATATGCATATGATTTAGTATTGCACAAAAGTTCCCCATATTTTCTGTCATTTACACTGTCTGCTGCTGGGTAGAGTGCATGTTAGACCATGCACTCTACAGACCATGCCCTTTTCTTCTCCCTTACCACAGCAGGATGGATAAATGTCAGCAGTCTCTCTCATTTTAATTTAGAGCTTCTGATGGTTGCAATCTGCACTGAAATGCTGCAGTGTTCAGTACACCAAGGCCACACAAGTATGAACCCACAGCCTAGAATTTTCACCTTTTTCATATTTGAAAGGACCCTAAAGAAAATCTCAGGGACAGACTAAAAGCTGTATCTGCTTCAAGTGGGCAAACCTACGTGTAATGCTAGATGCATACTTCAAAAAATTGAAATGAGTGTAACTGATCACTTTTCCTTTCAGATCAGAGAACTAATAAGAGACTTCCTTGGCTAGAGTTATGTTGTACTTTGTGCTTGGACGGTTCAGTGATGCATATTTGGCTTATCTCAGCCTTTGTTGTCACAGTCCTCCCCAGCGGCCAAGAGACTACTGAGAATTTTTTTTTTTTTTAATGCATGCATCATCTTTTGCAATGAAATAGCAGGGGTGACAGTCTGACTCAAATGAAGGTGGTGGCTGTCTTCCTGCTGATTTCCGCATGGCCAGATTTAAAGAGTGTTACACAGCTTCAGAGGCTGGTCCCTGAACAAATCCATGCACCTACAAAAGGAAACATCTTTGACACAGTATCTGCCACAGGAGTACTACATTCCAATTTTGTCTCCTACCCTAAAAATAGCCAGGGAGATGGATAATTTGAGTGCTCAGATACACAGATCATAACTGAGAGTGGGTGATGAAGAATTAAGAAGTCTATAATGCATAGAACAATCCTCCATTGCAGAAATGTCAGAGTTCAACCAACACATGTCAATTGACGGAAGGAAACTATTATTTTAGGCTATTGGTATGTGTGCTATAAGAAAGAAAATCTTAGGAAATATTTTGGAAGACTCTGGGGATGTATAATGCTTACTGTTCCATGTTTTAAAGATATTGTGAGAATGTACAGAGCATGGGAGTTTTAGGGGAAAGATTAAAGTTCAAAGAAGAAAAGACTAGGGATAGAACAGCTATGACATCACTGAGAAGACAGAAAATGTAGGTAAAAAGTAACTGATCACTCAAGGTCTTCACTTGATGAGCACAGCTCATATCTTATTACCTGTTCTTTTGTACTATTTTGTGTGTGCATCTCCTGTATATGTGTATGTGAAATTGTGATCAGCTAGTGAACTCAGAATTGGAGAGATGGTTATGGGGAAAATGTTGTTTCAGGGGAAAACTGACACAGAAACCAGGAATCTGGAATCCAGGCAGTGGCAATACCACAGATCTGAGAACCAGCCACAGAAGACAACCATGTGATGAGCTTGTGACTGTGTATCCCTGTGATCCAGGGAATTTTGGGTCTTACTTGCTAGTAGGAATGAAGACAGGTCATGGCTGCATGTGAGCAGTTTGTGTTTATGTGGGTGCCTGCAAAAGCTGTTACTGGAGCTTAGAAAGAATGAGGTCTAGAGCTGCCCTTGAGCTGCCCTTGGAATGTCCTAAATTGACAGCCCTGCAGGATTTGGGAAGTCCTCCCAAGGGACATAGTGGTATACATGTTACCAAACACCACAGAGTCTTCTGAGAAGTGTTTGATCATTGATCATCTAAGTATTTGAGATGTAGAATCCACTAAAACCTCATGGATTTGGATATTTTCCTTTTCCACAACACATATGATGAATAAATATAATAAATACCTCACTCAATAAAGTGGTTTCTAAATCTTTTTCTTCTGGTAGTAGTCTGTCAGTGATAGGAGACCAACAGACTTAGACCTGAAGAACATAAATAGACATATAGCGAAGCAAGTGTGGACTGTTTAACAGCCTGGAAGAGAGCTATACACTGATCCATGTTCACGTTTTAGTCCCCATCTTCCTCATGGAATATACAAGTCATCATAAGATTAGTCCAGTGCAACCAGTGCAACATTTTCACATTTTGTTGGCAGGATTTTCTGCACTGCAAAACTCTTCCTCTGTTCCATGCCATTAGGCATTTTTCTCCTCTAGCAGCATGTTCTCCATCTCATAATGGAAGATGATTCAGAATTTTGATTTTCAGAACTGTGAAGAAAATGAGAAATATAATCTTTGTCAGAGTCTTATCCCTACACTTGGAGAAGGCTGATGAGTTTCATAGGTAAAAAAATTAGTCAATGAAATGTATACTTCATGTACACATGAATCTTGCTCACTGGGTGAGTAACTGAATGTCCATCTTCTCTTTCAAAAGCTGACTAATAAAACAGTAGCCCTCACAGCTGCTCATGTTATGCTCTGCAAGTAGCTCAGGAGCTTTGTGTTCTCAAAGAGATGAATACAGCCAATGAGACAATAGTCTCCTCTAAGTTCTGCCTTTTTTGACTTCTTTTTCTACCCTCTCAGCTAACTCCTGGTGCTAACTGCTGAGATAAAAGGTGTCCCAATTTCTTGCATACATACTCTATTATAAAAAATACAACATTTCCCTTTTTTTAGGTGCCTTTTTATTTTAGGCATGAGACACTAATTTAGTCCAGGACATTAAACGAATTTCCAGCTTTTATTTTTGTGCGGCATTTCACATAGGCTTTAGAGCTTCTACAAAAAATTACAAGTGTACAATCCATTCACTTTTTAATGGCATGGACTTTTTATTTTTCTAAATTTTTCCTAGCCCTGCAGTGTAAGTAAGGCATCTTAAACTTTCATACATGGTGGCTGCACAGCCCAACTACTTGAGAACTGAACCATCTCTGTACTTAAAAACACATTCATTGCCTTTAGGGATGCCTTTCTGATTCCCTTTATTATTATATTCTCCACTATAGCTGATAATGATGATGATCTTTGAGCACTGAGATATGGCTCTTGCTGATTTTGTAATATATGGTCACCAAGAACAGATGCAATGGGACCACAGCCCAAAGACTCCTCATTTCCACTTTTTAAATATTTTTCTTGATTTTATCATATTCACAGTAAAAATGGTCTAACAAATCAATCTTGCTTTGTGACCGCTCTGTTTCATATTTGCTAGAACAAGCTTCATCTCACCTACTGCTTACTGTTCTTTTTGGACATTCCTTTGAAACTTTTCCTCACAGTCATGACTTACATGTTACTGTGAATTTGATGTTTTGCTCTGGACTTTTATTTATGTGTGTTTGGGGACCTTGTATCTCAGTTTTGCCTTAACTCAGCTTGTTGACAAGTGAAATGAACTTACCAGCAAATGAACCCATCTGAGTTTGGATCGTCAGTGGTGTTGGCATGTTTTAGATTAGCTGTGCTATATACTGCTTCCAGACTCCAATATCTACAGCTTTGAAAATCTAATCTTCTCAGAGCTAATAAAATGTATAGTAGAGCTTCTATTTTATTTTCTGGTGATTATTCCCTTACTTATGAGAAAAAGAGTGGCATTTTTATGGTTGTATATGTATGCAAATGCCTGTGACTGAGGAAGAAAATTAATTAATCCATATTTAGATAAAACACACCTAAGTTACTTGAAAGTATAGCAATTATAGCAGTGCTAGCAAAGTTATTCTTCCTTTCAGTGAATAAGTACTGTTGGATTTTCACATTTAGGTGTACTCACAAGGTAAATATTCAAATTCTCCTTCTGTAGAGTTGTTCGCCTGCAGGGAGAAATTAAGCATTTCCTGCTGTTAAACCTCTGGACATGTCTTCAGCAAAGTCTGTCTGGTGATCCCAAGAAAATTAATTCACCAGGCTGTACAAATCTGAGCTTTTACAGTGACAGAAAAATGATGTGGGGGGTAGTATCCTCACTTGAATTGCCTATCATTCCCCTAGTTGCCTGTTTACAACTTAAATTAATGCCTGGAATCACCCAGACTACACCAGATCATTAATGAAGTGGTCTGGTTTTCTGGAGCTCAATTTCAAAATGTTTGATTTCTTTCCTCTCTCAGTTTCATGATCCCATTTCTCATGGATGGAAGGAGACAAGATTTTAGCATTTTATTTCAAGGTCAAAGCAGATTTCTGCGATACACAGTACAGTAGTGGGACCAACACATATCCTTTGCATTTCCCAGGGGGAGCAGGGCTGAGCTAAGAAAACGTGCTACCTAATAAAACCCTTGCAGAGAAAAAATCTTTGACTATGCCAGCATTCCTGTTACTCTTCAATCCTGTGTCTCCCAAAATCACAGACAATACCTGAATTACTCCTAAACAACGTAATGCACAAACAAGAGAACCTGAACAGAAATAGCAAAACAAATGCAAATTGCCCAGTGAATTTTTGACAAATTCATTTCTTCAAAGGAATAACATGGTTTTTGACCTGTTGGCTTGCAGATGCTGAAGGTGCCTATTATCAAGTGATGCAGAAAGCCTGCTGAGCAATCAGAAATTGAATTCATTTCCTTAGCCACAGTAGTTGTTCTTTTCCTTGACAGATCAGTACAATTCATGCTACACAGACTTTATTTTCTTTATAAAATGCAATCTTTTAGTATTAAACAAGAAGAGCCGCAACAACAAAACCAAGAAAAAGTGGCCGTAAAGCTCAGTAGAGGAAATTTTTTTTATATTATAAATATGGTGAAATGTTTCCATGAAAGAATACTGAACCCATAATTAAATTATTAACCTGATGGTCAGGATACTCACATTTGCTAGTTTCCAAGAAAATAATCTCTATCTGATACTTTCTTGTTCGTTTTTCTGCTAGTGAAGCAATAATACTTGAGTGACAATGGATAGCAGTATAAAGATCCACGTACTAGTGATTATTAGGTGACAGAGATGGTACAATGATGGGAGTTACATATCCCAGACATATTACTTTTAATTGGTCTGTATTTCTGACTACTGTATCACACAAATTTGCATATATTATTTTATACTTTGTCTAACAATCATGAGGAGGATATCTATGCACACAACTAAGCCATCTTTGGGTGTGTGTGCTCTAAAGGAAGCAAAGAGAAGTACAAAAATATTATATCTTCGGAAGGTATAATGAGTAAGCTATGATCTTTGCAAAACTCACACAAAGACAGCCCAGTTTTCAAACAGCACATGTTTTTTCTCTTAACCAATAGATTATCACACTAGAGAAAGACAGCCACTGTGAAAAAAAGCACAGTGAAGGGGTACAGTGATGGCCTAAAACCATGGTGCATCAACCCAGTGTCTACTAGAAACTATTTTTAACACATTAAGCAATAATTTGTAATATAAAAATGCAGTAATCTAATTTTTGCTCTTTCATTCTTACAAAAAAATTATATAAATTTCTCCCATAATACACTGACAGATAGAAAATATGCATCACTTACTGTCTATCTCTGACAAAGGAAATATATTTACTGCACCATATTTTATTGATTAGAGGGCTTCATAAAGAACTTTTAACTCTGTGAAATTATGATATCTATGTGGCTAGAAATAATATTTCTACAAGCTTAAAATAACTCAGATGAAAATTTAACTAGATCAACAGTAAAACTAAAAAAAAATCTCTTTCCCTTCTCACAGTGCTTTTGCAGGGCAAGTTCTTGTTAGCAGACTCATTTCCACATAAATATATGATTTTCTGGATTACAGCAGACATTACCCACTTGAACTCCTTTTGTCACATCTCAGGCACAGCAAGTTGCTCTCTGAACTTCAGCAGCCATCCTGTCTTCCCTGTCCATTATACATGGTGACACTTATGCCTCTCTCCCTCCCATTTTCGCTCTCATTTTCTCTTTCTCCCATTTTCCCTTTCTCACTTTCTCCCTTTTCCTCTTTCTCTCTCCCTCCCTCCACCCCTCCCTCCCATTTTCTCCTCTGAGAAGGCATAATGGAAACACTATTCAAAATATAATCAAAATCTCCTCTTCCTGAAGCGAAAAAGCAGAAAGAGAATAGACAAGAAAACAGATTCTCTATGCCACAGGTTGCTAGCTACATTGTGGTCACATTTCGCTCTAAACTGGCTTTCCATGTCAGGTATCAAGGAGGGCCACAGAGCACTTGTGGTGACACTCTTGAGGCAGTAGTTAGGAGTTAAAATAGTGAACTAAGTTTCTTACATGTTTTTAAGAGATGCAAGAAGGAAATGGGGCAGAAAATACATCTTCATAAATGAACTTACATTTGTGTGCAGAAAACGTATTACTGTATTTCAAAAAAGATACATATGTTGTATTCTTCAAGAATTTGCTAATTAGCCTCTTCTGGTGTTCATTTGGTCCAGGATTTTAGTGTTGCTACTTTCCCAAAGAAAGCAGAATAAAATAAATAAATACAAATATTCTAAATCTTTGAATGCAGAAATAAAACAGGACAATGAATGCAAATATGAATAAAATTAGTCATGGAGCAGTGAGAAAACCAGACTGCACAATTTACGTAGTTTTAAAGTTTTGTGTGATGTAATGCTGAAACAAATTTATTAGTGCAAATAGTGAAACATTAAAACACAACACAGAAGAAGGATCCTATCACAAAATTAGCAAAGGACTTGTTTATAAATGATTTTGTGAATAAAATTTCATCTCTATTTCAATCCAAACTTCTCTATTTTAGATTATTAACATGAGACTGACAAAAAGAGTAAATAAATTTACATCATGTACTCTTAAGGTACAGAAAGCCAAATTACTACCAGAATAAACTTTTAGAGACAAATTTTTAAATTCTGAAGTAATATGTCCAAGTAGCTAAAGGAAAAAAAAAGTGCTTAACAGTATTATGTAGTTCGGCAATTTCTGTTTCTGTGAACACTTACATATATAGATTTTAAATTTTCAGAGTTATGTTGGTAAATGGAAGATTTGTTAATGAAAAATTCCACATTTTGACTGAAAGCTCTGCAACAATCACCTGCACTGAGTGATATGAGCTATAAAGGAATTCCATGTTCTTATCACAGTTTCTATCTTGAAAGAACAAAAGCTCACTCCCATTGCTGAATATTTCTCAAGTTTTAATATCTGTCAAGCCATGCTGCATCACTCCTTCTTTTAAAGATTGCAACTACCTTGTAAAAATGGTCTGATCAACATATAGAAATTTCTGTTTCAACAGTGTCGACCAACATTAATTGACTAACATAGCACATATTGGCCAAAGCAGCACAGGTCTCTCTCACAGTGATCTGAGGACCAGCTCTTCTCTCACACCTAGGCACTCATTTAGCACAGAAATTTCCAAAGTGTTTTAGATTTTGGATCATTGCTTTCAGCTTCTGATTCATAATTCCTGTTTGTCTCGACATCAGCTTCTTTCTTGGCTTGCTGAATACTTGTCTCATGCCTCAGTCCAGATTTGGCCCACTGCTGTGGATTCTGAGCTACATATCTCCCGCCTGAGTGCTGATCAAACTGTCATCTTCCTTTTTGGGAGAGCAACTTGATTTGGATGGATTTGTCCAAACCAAGGTGCTGATAGTTACTAGGAACCACAGAAAAATCACAGCTATCAGTTTAAAAATTATTTTACCGGAGAAAGAGAAGGTAATAAGGTGTGATGAAAAAATTGGTTGGTTTGTAAATCACATGCGCAGGTAGAGACGATCTTTAGCAGGATCTTATTCAGCTTTGCTCCACATGCCTTTTGTACTGGCTCCTGTGATATTTCAGATCCTGCATGGTAAAATCACACACACTTCTAAGCTGTAAACAACACAGACTGTGTGAACACAGAGAGTGACACTGCCCTTCTGGTGAGGCAAGGAGAGCCTAGGTACTTCTTGATTCCTGTACTGAAAGCCTAAGGATTGCCAGGGTCTTGATGGTAATCCAGATAAATTGTATTTACAAGCTGTTTTCAATCCTCTTGTCCTTGCTCGCAGTTGTGTATGTGACTTGCCCTGGTGACTGACACATATCCCCCACACAGTGTGCAGAGCCAAGGACAAGGCAGTAAAGATGTGGTGCCTTTAGGCTGATATGCCACACTGCAGATGGATGTGAGGCATAACTACCAGGCTGTTGAAATAAATCCACTGGATTAAGAAAGGAACAGATATGATGTGACAGCATTTCTGTCAAAAGAGTTGATTAAAAGGCCAAGGCTTTCCCACATGAACACACTGTTGCTGGAGGCTTGAAGAATTATGAGCAAACTGAAGTTTTATCAGGTTATTTCAGCCAGTTGCATTCAACATGGGACCAAAGAAAAAGCAGAAGTCTGCTTGAAACTGGGCCAACAACCTGGTACAAAATCTTTTACCATATGATGAAGGTCGGTGAAGTTACATTTTAGAGGCTGGATGGTGTTTCTCCTGTTAAGGAGTCTCAGGACCAAAGTTAAAAAAGAAGAGTGGAATTTCAAGAAGAAATTCCTCATGTTTAGTGTCAAGCATTTTCTGATAGTCTAAGGGTTTTTTTTTTTTTTTTATCAAGTAGCACTCAGGCTTCCAATTTTGTAAAAATCTTACCTTTTTTAAAATATGAGCTGCCAGTGAACATTATTTATTACAGATAAAGACTTCAGAAATTAACAAAGTGGGCAGCAGAAGAATGCTGAAAACTTTTATCTTTTCTAGCTACCAAGCAACAAACAAATTGCTTCCACTCTAGCAGCAGTAAAATTAATAACAAAAACCAAATACAGTTGGTTTTTTTTATGTGGTAAGACACAACCAGTTTTCTGCTGAAAGTTTTGTTTGTTTACAGCCTAGTGGGCTCTATGTAGGGGACTAATAATTGCTGTTTATTGCTGTCCTTCAGAAGATGAATATTGGAATATTTACCTAGTGTCCATTGTGCTGCTGAAATGGAGTGTTCAAGAGACACACACAGAAAGATAATTGCCAAGAAATACCCACATACAATAGTGTTGCTGGCATAGTTTTGAATCAAAGTGCATCTCTCTGGAAACTGCTAAAAGAGGCATACTAATTGTTTGGTCTTCCTCATGAAGACCAATCACAAAGCTAGGAAGGTATAGTGATTAGCAAAGCTAATAGAAAAGCATAGGAAAGGCTTGAACCAGAAAATGTGGTTTCTTTTGATTTAAAAACTCTAAATATCTGTAGCTTAGGAGAATAGGAAAATGCAACAGAGGTGTGACTAGAAAGAGGGAGGAGTTAAAATCAGATTGAAGATGAGAGAGGAGAAGAAATTCCACCAGTGCCTTACTCTTCAGTGGCCAGCAAAGAAAAAATATTTCAAAATTAGCTGGAACAAAACAATCTGTGGCTGTCTTATCTTGATATATGATATCTGTGACCATAGGCATGTCTATGACACAAAAGGTGAGACAGGATCATCAAATGGTGGAACGATTTGAGTTGGAATGGAGTTTTTAAAGGCTATCTAGTCCAACCTTCCAGGCTGCAAGGTCATCTAGTAAAACTCAAAGGTCAGGTTGTTCATTCTGATTTTCGTTACTGGGGCATTTCTTCCTGGATATGACATAAATCCAGTTTAAAACAGGGCTTTTCATGTTTGACAACCAAAAGGCCAGACTTTGAGCACCCCATATCAGGCCTATTTAAGGTATGTCAGTTATAGTAAACTATAAGGAGATTCAAAATGTGATACTTCTCTTATGCTGCAATCCCGACTTTTAGTATTTTTCTTTGGTCCCAAATAAAGTATAAAGGCAAAACTTTGACATTTCTGTGAGAGGCTTTATGAAATATGTCCTTTAAAAGTTACTGTAGTGACTGAATCAATGGACTCATATCCCATGGAACCTTGCCAGACTTGAAAGTTGCAACTGTTTTTATTTTTTGGACAGAAACACATAAAAGTAGTTCGACATCTTACTAAAATCAATGTATTTCTGTTAAAAATTTGAGGCTCAGCATTCTTAATAGGGAAATATTATTACACTGTCTTTTTTTAGGGCATTTTGAATTTTGAAAATTTTGGACATTAATTCATTCGGTTCAGCAGACAAAACTTAACTGAACAGAAAGAAATGTAAATTCTACTTCAGGGCCTGAAGGTATCTTTCATATACTGCAAGTTCCTTGGGCTCATTCCCTTTCACTAATCATTTAGACTACACAGGACAGAGAAGATGTCTTCTGTGTGGTTTCTCAGTAAGCAGTAGTTGTATTTTAATTTAAGGTTTCTAGGGCACAGTCAGTTCTTGAGCTCTCTTAGCATTAAAATAGTAAAATAAATGAAAAAAAACCAAAACCCAAAACTAAAAAAAACCCAAATCCAAGAGAAAACATCAGCAGAAGCTAGATGTTATAACATACACTAGCCAGTGATAGAACTAAAAAAATCCTGACAAGCCACATGCTGGCTGAGGTTGGAGGCACAGAGTCAGCTGTTGTCAGGGGTTGGTGTGAGGAAAAGCCGTTCTGGATAACTGGTCACAAAGCCCTGCTAAAGCTTTCCAGGTCTTTTTCCTTGCTCAGTTTGCACACCATTGTATACATAGAGCCAATGTGTTCATTTCCTAAAACAAACACTTGTATACTGTATGTTGAACAAAAAATTTTATATTTTATGACTACAGACTTACAGATACCAATTCTGAAACAAGGAAAGGGAGATTTGTCTATGTCCATACAAGTGAGAATTGTTTCAATCTGAAAGAAAAAACAGTGTACCTCAATTGTTTCACCTATTCTTTGGCCTGGCTTAGGTTTCATACAACCCCATCTACAGTGGTCCCTGCCCATGCAGGCAGCAGCAGGCAGGGAGGTAGGGAGGTGCCCTGCAGAACTCACAGTGTCAGATCCTTCCTCAGGCCAAGTCTTCCTCTGCTGTTTTTTGGCTTGTGTTGGATCTGTACACTCAAATTTTGGTAGCAGGACAGCTCAAGGGGTGGCTTCTGTGAGGAGCTGCGGGAAGCTTCTTCCCTGTCCATCAGAGCCAATGCCAGCTGGCTGCAGGACAGACCCACCACTGGTCAAGGGTGAGCCGATTGTAAATGTTGGTAATGCCTCTGTGGTAGCATATTTCAAAAGGAAAAGTTGCAGAGAAGTAATTGTGCCCTGAGAGCAGAGGAGTGAGAATATGTGAGAGGAACAGCCCTGCAGACACACAGGACAGTGGACAAGGAGGGAGAGGAGGTGTTCCAGGGGTCAGACCTGAGGTTCATCTGTAGCCCATGGTGAAGAACATGGCTAGAGAGGATGTGCCCCCACAGCCCATGGAGATCAATAGGATTGCAGAGATCCACCCACAGCCCATGGAGGAAACCCACACCAGAGCAACCTGAGGAGAGGCTGTGAACCTGTAGGAAGCCCGTGCTGGAGCAGGGACCTGCAGACCCATGGAGATAGGAGCCATGCTGTTAGAGCAGGTTTCCTGGTAGAACTTGTGACCCTATGTAGGAATCATGCTGGAGCAGTGAGTCCCATGGAAGAGTGACTTGTGTTGCAGAGCTGTTATTCATGAGATGGACTCAGACTGGAGAAATTAATGAACTGTCCCCTGTGAGAAGGACTGCACACTGCAGCAGTGGATGGACTCCTCTCCCTGAGTAGAAACAGAAACTTTCAAGATGAACGTGCCATAACCCTCATTTCCCATCTCTCTGCACTGTTGATGGGAGGAAATAGATCTGGAGAGGAGGACGGGGCACGGAGAAGGTGTTTTTAAGATTTATTTTTCTTCTCACACCCACGATGATACTCTAGTAGTTTTGAAGATATTTTAGTACCCAGCTAGGCACAGTATTTAATTATAAGCCCTTAGATAAGAGCATTGTTAAGCTACTTGTGAAGTAACCAATTATAACTGGGAAAAATGGCCTGTGGACTTTTCTTCCTTTCTCATGTGTTCTGCAGCACCTGAGTAAATCCCACAGAGTAAATAATTTCATCTGTTTGTTTTTAATAGCTGTTCATTTTGTTTTTCTTTTTCACTGCATAAATATTAACATTTTTCTTCACTTAAGTTCCTCCCTATTTAACCACACTTAAGCTTACGGATGAATTTTAACATGAGCTCAAGACCCATGGGTTTCAACAGGGGTTCAGATCATACTTAAAACCAAAGATTTGGAGTGCTGAAAATCAGACTGATTTAGAGCCATGTCTGCTTTCACTAGAAACAGATTGTCTGAAAATCAGTTAGCAGAGTACAGTAATTTCACGAATATAAGCAGCACGGACTATAAGCCGCATCTCTGGGTGTTGGCAAACATTTCGTTTTTTGTCCTTAAATAAGCTGCACCTGAGTATAAGCCACTCTGTCATTCACAGCGAGGACCTGCGTGCAACAAAGTTGCCAAATAGTAACAGAATCGCGGCATGGCGGGGGGTTTACTGGCTCGGCTAAGGCTG
>PYHW01010327.1:88165-99663 GCA_013186435.1 Turdus rufiventris
AAATTATTCACATATTAGCCGCCCCTGAATGTAAGTCGCATTTCCGGTGTGGGAGCAAAATTTTAGTTAAAATGGTGCGGCTTATATTTGTGAAACTACTGTACATTTTAAAATGGTCTTTTAACTTGTGGAAATCATTCTTTGAGATGTATACACACACATACACAGATATTTATATATTGGGGTATGTACATGCACTGAGAAGAAGAAAGTGGCACTTATACCTGCAGATGTATATATCTAAAATGAACACAATTTTTTATATAAATGTTTCCTATTATTTTTGTTAATCATCCTTGTGGCTATTTTGAAAAGAAACCTGGACTAAAGAGTGGTACTAGCTTGGGAAGGGTGTAGCAGTAGAAGCTGGTACAGGTGTGCACATCACTACTATCTTTCATTTCTTCAGAGCTTACTTAACAAAGCTGGGGAGTTTTCATTCTGCATACCTAACAACATCCTGAGACTTGTTTATGAGCATGATCAAAAGAAAATATCCACTACCTGCTTTTCAATTTGTTTCTTTTCTTGTTTTTGCTTTTTTCCCTTTCACTCTTCTCCCATCTCTAATTGGGTTATTTCCCTATATTTTGGCAATTTCAACAACCTCTGTAGCCTGGCACAACATGTAATATCAAAGGGAAGAATAGACTCAGGACCTCAGGATTGAATTAGAGGACTGCAACCTCACCAGCTCTCACCCAAGCAGTGCATTAAAACAAGACACAAGGTTATGTGGCAGGAATACTGTGTATTAGAAGTAATCTCTCATAGGAATTTTTTGCCTGGAAGTGTTACAGCCACCTTCATTGTTCACACAACAATTTTTTTCTGATTTGTTTGATCTTCCCAGTAAAGCAGGTGTATAGCAATGTTTTTTGTGAAACAGAAATAAAAATTACAGAAAACACGTTATAATGCAGTAAAACATCACATTTTTATTCACCAAGAATACAAAGAATACAAGTATTTGGCTACAACAATCAATTTTATTTTACTTTTCAAGTCCAACTTTGATGAGTATAGATGGTCAACAAACAAGTCTTGGAAAGAGAAATGAGAACTCAACTGAATTGAGTCTTAGCTTTCTAAACACTATCTGCGAATTATGTGTGCTATATTCACCATCAGACCATTTTAGTTATTCATTACTCTGAGGCGCTGCACAATAAAATTATGTACACAGGTCACTTTGCCATCTCTTTATAATTCATGCTTTTTCACAGTACAGCTTTATTAATACTGGAAGGTTGTGGTTTCAGGTTTTCCTACATTCTGTGTGTTTGATGGTTTTCTATCCAAAACTCTAGAACATACACTGAATAGACAAGAAATTTGGATTTCTTCTCATATTTCGAGATTACTTACTTCCTGCATTTTCCAGGTGAACAGTATCCTTCCTGGCAGCTTTCATTGTGCCCTCATGTCTATCATATTTTAGTGAAAAGGCAGGGAGCTTCTGACCCCTGCTTGACCTCATCTATTTTCCCCTTGAGTTAAAAGAGACAAGTGGCACATCTGTCCGTACAAACTTTGGACATGTCTGGAAACAAAGTGATTTGCTGGCATGCCTCTCCATGAGACTGCAGCAGCACAATCTGCCTGCACACTATGACTTGAGGTGGATTTGATGATGAAGAAAAGTCTTATTTAGGGTAAAGGAAACAAAGAAAAAACTAAATTAAAAACTCAAACAACAAACAAAGAAACAGAAAAGGAGTGAGCTGATCTTTTACATAGCACTCAAGATAAATCCAGAGAGTAACATTTCAGAGGGGGACCTAAAGCACTGGTTTAATAATGTTAATCACTGTTGAGATAAAATTAATGCTGTTATCACAAATTGATAGTGAGTTATATCTTAGCTAGCCAGGATTTTTGTGACTCTTTAAAAAAAAAAAAAAAAAAAAAAAAAAATTAATAATTACAGTAATTTCAGGACTATAAGGCGCACCCTTTTGACTAAAATTTTTTCCCGAACCCGGAAGTGCGCCTTATAATCCGATGCACTTTATCTGATGTACAAAGTTCGGAAATTTGTGAACCCAGAAGTGTGATCTGCGAGCTGAGCCGGGAACTGTGGGAGCTGCGGCCGCCAGGTGGGGGAAACCAGGAACTGGCATGGCCACCAGCTGGGGAGAAGCAGGGGGAAGCGGCACGGCTGCAGGGAAGTGCCAAGAAGCGCCATGGGAAAGAGCCAAGAAGCAGCAAAAAAGTGCTGTGGGAAAGCGCCAAAAAGTGGTGAAAAAGCGCCGCGGGAAATTGCTGAGAAGTGGTGAAAAAAGCACTGCAGGAAAGTGCTGGGAAGCAGCATCACCACCGGCCGAGGGGAAGCCAGGATGCAGCGCAGCCGTGCGGTGGGAGCCGGGAGCTGTGAGTTGTGCCAGCTGGTGCCAGAGGCAGGCGGGAGTGCTGGGGCCCGCTGCAAGGGGAGGGCGCCTGGGGCTGTGTTTAAAGGCTACACCAATCTTTGAAAAATGTTTGCAAATTGAGCACCTGTCAGTAATTTGTTACTTTGTTGCGTGCCGCAGCTCCTGACTGCAAAAAAACAGTGTGCCTTATATGATCAACAAAGTTGTGAAATTTGCCAACTCCTGGGGGGTGTGCCTTATAGTCCAGTGCTCCTCATGGTCGTGAAATTACTGTAATTATGTTTGATTAGTTAAAAAATGTTTGACTATGATTTTAGCTGGTTTTGATTTAGATCTGATTTTGACAGCCAGTAGAAAGCCCTGGACAAAATATCTTACTCCACCTGCAGAAAGGAATTCCATGAACCCTCTTAGAGAGATAGTCAATAGTCAAAGAACAAAATTCAATAAAGAATTGTTTAATAATTGTCACATAATTAGAGATTAATTAGATGTCATAGAACAAGAAAAATATATTGAAAAAGATAATGAGTCAGAGGCCTATACACCCAGAAAACTTGATTAATACATTGCAGGTGCAGTAAGGGAGCCATTTCATAGTTGAGTACACACCAGAAAACTTAATCAATAGTAATTGTCTAACCAGGACAGTAAATTTAATAAAGCACTGTTTACCTGGATAGAACTTGAGTTATCCATTAAACAAAGACAGATAAAATGTTCTGGAAGTAATTAAAAGAAACAAAACACATGTACCATGATGTAATAACTTGGGCAAACTTTTGGTAGTATCTACAAAAAGTCTTGGGTGTTATAGAATATACAAGTGCCTGAAAATTATTGTTACATTTAGTATGTCTGTGGTGAACAAATTCCCAGTATGTTCCCAATTTAGAATCAAATTTGTTTTCAAGAATGTTCATGTAGCATCTTTTTCTTAGATCTAAAATGTTTCAAAACTTATTTGAAGGCTGCAGAAACAAGCACAAACCCTCCTGTCATGGAGCAATAGGAAGTGATATTTTGTTAAAGATCTCTGCCTGCTTTCTTTTTTTGTGTGTATGGAGGGGATGCTACCCTCACATTCTATGGGACAGGTAATGTTCCTCTTCAGTCAGAGGGCATTTGACAATCTTACTAGGAAGTCTGGGAGTTTTAACAACCATCTTAGGATTTACAGTAATTGCACGACTATAAAGCACACCCTTTAGACTAAAATTTTCCCTCGAACCCAGAAGTGCGCTTTATAGTCCAGTGCACCTTATCTGATGGAAATTTACGAACCTGGAAGTGCGAGCCCACAACAGTCCCAAGCCGAGCAGAGTCCACCCGGCGGCGGCACCAGGGCTACACCAGTGCAGGGGAAAAGCCTGGGGGTTCGTGGGGCTCCCAGAGCCGCACGGGGGCTGCTGGAGCAGCGTGGGGAGGGAGGGACCAGGCTGCCGCAGAAGCCGCGAGCCGTGCCTGCTCTGAACCCCTCTGAGCTGCACCTGCTCTGTGCCACGGCAGCCACAATCGCTCCATGCCACAATGAGTCCCGACCACTCCGTGCTGCGGCGTGCCACGCCTGCTCCGCACCACAGCAAGCCACAACCATTCCATGCTGCGGCGCACCGCGCCTGCTCTGTGACGTGGCAAGCCCTGACTGCTCTGTGACGGGGTGAGCCCCAACTACACTGTGCCGCGGTGAGCCCTGACCGCTCTGTGCCTTGGTGCGCTGCACCTTCTTCGTGCTGCTGCTAGCCCCGGCTGCTCCGAGCCGCGCCCCCTCTGAGCCGCGGCAAGCCCCAACCACTCTGTGCAGCAGCAAGCCCCGACTGCTCCAAGCCGCTCAGAACCACCGCCTCCCTGAGCCCCGCCTCGGCAGCCGGTGCCGGGGGTGGGTGGGAGTGCCAGGCCCCATGCACGAGGAGGGCACTTGGGGCTGCGTTTAAAGGCTACACCAATCTGTTAAAGTGTTTCCAATTTGAGCACATGTCAGTAAACTCCACGATGGTGGGATTCCGTTACTAATTCGTTACTTTGTTGCACATGGTACGGATTCTCACTGCAAAAAAAAAAAGGTGCACTTTATAGTCCAGTGTGCCTTATCTGATCTACAAAGTTGCGACATGTGCTGGCTCCCAGGGGTTGCGCCTTATAGTCCGGTGCACCTTATGGTCGTGAAATTACTGTACTCATTGTTCATTATCCTATTGTACTCTTTCCCAAGACAGAGTACAGATTCAGCAATCATTTCATGGATCATGCTAACCACAGGCCAGAGACACAAGATATTTAATTCCCAGTAACTTAAAAAAAAAAAATCTACTTTTTCTGCCATACATGCAATGAATCAAGACGATTCATACTCAACCAGTTAATCTCTTTCTCCCCTCTCCACTTGCTGAGCTTTTTAAAATTCTAAATTCTTAAGCAGAAGTGGTTCTTTTAACCTAAAAATATATTGCGGATAAAAATTTTTATAAGTAGCAGCTGTGAGTATAACATGCTCATCTAAATTAAAGCTGATATGTGAAAAATTTCCTTCCTACACAAAGATAGATTCACAGGAATTTTGTCCAATATGTTGAAAACATCACAGCATAAATATAAATTTCTATATTTCTTTTCTTCTACATATAATTTTTTTATATATATCTTTTTTTTACAGTTTCTGTATTTTTTTTTCTCAACTACAATAAAGAAAAAATATGGGAAAATCATGGAAGAAAACTGAAATCAAGAAAAGTAAAATTAAAATTGTTGAGTCTGCCTTTTGGACTTCTTCCAAGAACTAACTGACAATTACTATTTTATTTAAATATATAAAACATAATAATTATGACTTTTGAGGAGGCTATTAGTCCAACTATTTGTAGCCTCTAATAAATAGCAGCAAATATTGAGTAAAAATTTCTGGTGTTTTTAAATTACCACATAGAGAAGGAGGAAGAAATAAATATTCTGCCTGTCTCTGGCTGAGCGCCTGTTGAAATTACCTTTTAATGCTGAGATTGAACCACAGAGATCCATTAGGACATCTAAATATTTCACTTAGATTCTCTTAACTATTTTGCAGCGTTATAAAAGTTTTGGTGTTTCAAATGTTCAAGCATATTCAATGTTCCTAAATGTTCAGAGTATCAAGAATTAAATAGCTGAGTAAACATGAATGAAATTTTATGCATTGTTATTTGTCTGTTGAAATTTTTGTGTGCTCTTTCATGTATTAAATTAGAAAATGAATATGCTGACTTTCTCAACAGTTTTACTTATTGAGAAATTTTCTGCATAGTCTTTAGTAGAGTTTTTTTTGGAAAAAGGAAATGTGTCTCCTTCATAGCCATAGCACAAAGGGCAAAAGGCAAGTAGAATTCAAATGTGTCACCATTCAGGTTAAATACAAGAACATTTTAGATGAGAAAATATGTAAGAGTACTGTAACTACTTTTGAAAGGTAAGGACAAGAGAGCACTGCATCTGACTGCCTGAAATACTTGCAGAGTTGTTGTCACTTGGCTCCTTATGAATACCTGTCATGAAAGACACAGTGAAGGTAGACACCTCCAGGGGCACAGATTAAATGACCCTCTGAGGTCCTGCTCAGCCCCAGCTCTCAGTTACAACAAGCAGGAGTTTGCAAATAAAATCAGTTCCCTACTTATAACCTCATGATCTACATCATACACCCAGCTCTTAACATCTTCTTTTTGCTGATGTTTGCAGTGGTGAGAAGGAGGTTTTGTGACACTCATTGTTCTAGTGAAGCTCAGTAGAAAGAAAGGAAGAAAAATCTGCCATTTTCTCTGTTTTAATATTATAAGTATTCTCTTGCTTATTTAGCTTTGACCGATAATGTTCATCAACACCCTGAGGAATCCATTAAAACTGGAATCTTCTTTGCTATCAATTTATAAATTGTGTTGAATAGGATATATTGGTTTGAGAAATCTATATGCACAGTATATGAATATCTGATTTCTATTTCCCTTTTGGATGCAACTGGCTATTTTTCAAGAAATTCTTTATCTTTTTATTGCTCACCTCTCTAAAAAAACCAACAGTTCTTTCAAAATTAAAAAATTTCCTTTCTCTTTCAGTGCCTTCCATCCCAATATCTCCTCTCTGGACCAGGTAGGAATAAACATTTTTAAAAGCATGATTTCTTGTTTGCAAGCTTGAGGAAGTATCAGTACCTATTCCAAACTACTCCTTACTCCCAGTAATTGCTGCTCCCAAAGAAGCAAGCAAAAAAATAATAGGTGGAATTTGACTGCAGCATGGCCTTATGACTGTGACAAATGGAGAGGGGGGTTTTAAACAAGTTTCTGTCTTTGCCCACTGTCTTTGGCAGTAGACAGTACTTTTACTGAGGTGGTCAGCACCCCAAAGCCCACTCTCAGTGCAAGTTCTTAATAATGGTCAATTAGGTATATTACAAAATGAATCATTTATTTGATAGACATAAATTTAAGACTTGAACAGATTTACTTACTACACAGGATAAGCAAGGAAACACTGCTAGTAGATAAACAATACAGCACAAGAGGGAGGTACCTGTATTACAGCTGGTGAACAAATAGTATAGACTTGGATTCAGTGCATCTTACTACCCAGTTTGTGATGGGGCATACGTAGGACCCTTCCTCTCAGTTTCTGGAAAATACCCATGGAGGTGTGTCCAAACTTTTTGGGAGAAGCCCTGCACATTTCCAGGGAGTGTGTAGGAGGCTTCTGTTTCCATGGAAATTTTGTGTGGCTTTTATAGTTGTAAAAAGCAGTGTCTCACATTCAATGATTCCTCTGTCTGCATCTCACTCTCAAAGCAAAGATGTTTACTTCTCAGGGTTCTTAGAGCCAGAGGTGAGCCCCAGCTGTTGGGTATCTGTCGGTGCTGGGGTTATCTCACCCATATGCACCAGAAGAAAAGCTTTCTGTGGTGTTGGGTGGGGACAGACTGATGTCCTGCCACAGTGACAAAGAGAACACGTAGTCTTTCAAGAACATTTACATTACAAATGCAATATTTTGTGGCTGAAGGCCAAGGCTGTTGAAGATGGAGTTTTGCCCAGCTCTTTGACGTATTCACTTTCTTTTTTGTTCTCTCTTCTCCATACAAATTTTGCATGTACTCCTAATGGCAATGGCAGAAGGTTGCCAGTGATACTGGTAATGGTGTTGGGATCACAATACCCAGAAAATGTCACACTTTCCTGGTGCTGCAAATGCTCACCCAGAAGTTTCACACCACCTTTTTTTCAAAAAGGCTGTGCCTCAGCTACAGGATGGCAGTAATACCTGACAACTATTTTCCAAAGAGATCAGAGGAGTTACCCAAAGAGGTGAATCTTAAAGGTTCTAAAAGAACATCTGAAGGAAAAGGATAGTGATAAAATTTGTGGCAAGTATATTTACATAATGAAAAAATATAAGATAATATAATAAAAACACTATATGTTGTATAACAAGTGTGTATAACAAAGAATTTACCACTTATCCAACACCAAGTTCACGAATACCAACCTTTCAAACACCACATTCACAGCAGTCAAGGTTCAAGCAAACAAGCAGATATTTGCTTGCCTCAAACTAAGGTGGGAATGGAAGGAAAACTGGTTATAGAGCTCAGAAAGAATGCAATGTTCCAGCTCTCAGGGATGGGATAAAATGCTGCATGTAAGGCGAATAAGGTGAGCAGAAGATGGGTTTGAGAAGACAGGGGGGCCAAGAATCTTCTAGGAAGGGGCTGCCTGTTGCTGGAGACCTAATGGCTCTGGGAAGTCACTCCTGTGATTCAAAAGGAAAGAATCAAAAGACAAAAAATGTTACTGCTTAATGTGGGCTAGAAACTTGATTTTCACCTGTCTGGGGCCTCCTCAAAGCAAAGTCCTCTTTGGTGCAGGATATGGGATTCACAACACACATTGCAGGACTAGTTCACCTGTGTGCATTTTTGGGGTCTGTGGGCAGACTGAAAGGCCAAAGAAACCTTTGGAAGGACAATTATAGTCTACTCTTCAGTCTGGCAGGGGGGAGGTGCAAAAAAGCATGGAGCAGAAAATAGGAGAGAGGGGACACCTGAGGGAGTAAGGTATTGTAATCAGATTCCTCCCTCTGGTATCTTAGACATAAAAGTAGAATACATATGGCAACTTTTCACCATCCTCAAAATATACAGTTAGCTAAATATACAGATAGCTTACCCAGCTGAAGGGGTTTCCCCTTCCCCCAGATCCCCTGGCAGACTGCACACAACTCCTAGCCCAGACTGAGCACAAATGCAGAGCTCTGTAGGCAAATGCTCCACTGAGGCAAAATTCAAGGTAAAACAGCATCACCCACATGAAGTTTGCAGAAGAAATGAGAAAAAATGCTATCCTGCTCACTCCCGTCTGCATGTGCATTGCATGGAAACAGAACAAAGTTGGTTTTCCCCAGTGCAGAAGAGAAACTTGGATAAATCAACCAATGCTGCTATGTGGTGTGATAATGGTTTTGTGCTAGTAATAAGACTAACAAAAATTATGTGAAACAGTATTGTGAAATTACTGAGCACGTATGTGGAAAATAGCACAAATGCCTGGGGGAAAAAATAGCCTAGTATGAAAACAAATTAGTGTATTTGCATCACCTTAAAAGAAACATTTAACTTTCCAGACAGACAAATTCATAGTTTTATAGCCTTAAAATCTCTTGACCTGATTGATGTAGGAGTCTTTTGGCTTTACCTGTTTTATCTTTTGCTGAAGAAATGGTGAAGAGGAGACAGAGCTCATCAGCGCAGCTATGAAGAAAGAGGCCACAATGGTAATGGGAAATGCCAGGTGAGGGAACATTTGAGGCACAGGCAGGAGAATCTAGAGATGTCATATGCCATATTTCTTATATTTTTGGAGGGAGCTTATTGTAAAATTTCCCACTGTCACACTTCCACTCTGGAGGCAATCTCTGGCAGTCTTTAGTCCAATCTCCTGCCCAAACCAGGCCTAGCCACCGTGTCAGACCACAATTTCCTGCAGAGTTTTGACACAAACAGAACTGTGTGGGTGAAGCAGACACCTCAAGGTGAAGTCCATGCTACTTTTACATACCTAAGTGCTTACCTAGCAAACAAACACAGAATCAGATTTGAAATCCCTTCTAAATTAGTCTGTACTTTTTCCCCATTACTGATGTTCTTCAGCTGTTTTGACAAAAATACCTCAAGATTTCTGAGTGAAGAAAGATATGGTTTCCCAAACAATTCTGTAATACTTCACTTGATAATTCACCTCAAAGATACTTATGTGTAAACAGTGCATTAGGTCCTTCAGCTTAGATTGGTATGAGAATTCTATAAACACATATTCAGGGGAAGGGGAAAGAAAAGGAATACTATTCCAGCAGTAGAACACAAGGCAGGAATTTTGATCTATTGAATAATTTCCAGTGTCTAGTGAAATAACAGTTTGAATTGCTTGTTTGGAAAGGAGTTGTTATTATTATACAGAAAACTTTTATTGAAAAGATTGATGTGCTCTCAAAGTCAATTTTTATTAATTTTCCCTTGAAGTTTTCTGCACTTTGTCAAAAGACAAGTCTTTCCTTCCCAAAACCAGCATCATCAACTCCACAGAGATTTCTCTTTTGTGCCCCTTTTAAGGAGGATTTCAACTATTAAATGTTGAAAGAAAGACTGTCTGTACTCCACTTGCCACACAAACCACAGCAAGTAGACCTGGTTATCTTGATTAAAAGTCAGTTCAGCTACACTTTCAAAGCAGTCTGATGGCTATTAATAGGTGTCCAAGGAGCAAGGTTTTGGGATAAAGGGGCATGTACCAAAGAACCGCAACAAATGCCATTTGTCATTTTCCCATTTTGGCATTTGTGCATACTGTCTTTGGCACTGGTCCTCCAGATGTAGTCTGCAGGAGGAGACTTGAGTACATTATGTAAAACAGATTGATTGTGGCGGTTGGTGGTGTCTCTGGAGCCTGAGCCAACCATTTGTGTTGTTTTAGAGTCTCTGTGTTCCAGCCTGAGCACTGGAGAAAGATTCAGGAGACATCTTCTGTTGTTTCCAAAGGTGGTTTATTTTATCTCATCTAAAAGTTCTTTCCTTGGCTAGCCGAGGTCCTTTCAGCTAGTCAGTCCCAGGCACACTGCCCTCCCCTGAGGATGGCATTATCTTTTTATACTAAAAACTATGTAAACATTATTTATAATTATCTTCCAATACCTATCACTTATATTGTACAATCTGGTTCTTCTCTAAACCAATCTAAAAGTGCCAACATCACCTAAAAGATGGATGCTAGGAAGAAGGAGAAAGAAGGACAGAACACGCCCAGATTCCTCCATCTTGACCCCAGACCCTTCTTGTAAACAATCTTAAATAATAATCTAACTTACACTCTACTTATTTTGGGTGACTTGCAATTCCTCATGTAAGGGTGATAATTTTTCCCAGGGAGAGAAATCAAAGGCACAGAGGTTGTGGTTGTGTGCCAGGGCTTCTGAGCCCCCTGGCTGGGTCTCGAACCGTCCGGGGAAGCCAGAGGGATCTCTTGGGTTCCCACAGATTGTCTCATGCACTTCACAGCAAACTGAAGGTAAGATTATAGCAAGCATAAGCCTAGACAACCTAGACAGATAAAATGAAATAACAAATGAAAACACCAACACAGGATTTTGTGGCAATTTCATGCTTATAGAATTTCCAAGGACCCCTAAATATGCCAAAATACTGTAGTTTCTGAGTTCTGTGAAAGTCCTTGCTATTCTGCATGTGTTAATACCACCATTGCTAGATTAAAATTTGTGCAGATACATTTACAGTAGTTTCACGATTATAAGCCGCACCGAGTATAAGCCGCACTCCCGGGTGTTGGCAACTTTTTGTTCTTTTGTCTCTACATAAGCCACACCTGATTATAAGACACAAGTTACAATACAGAGTGTGATAAAAGGTATCTATTCTATCACCATCTGTTGAGGGTGGGGGCAGTGATCCTTATCTCTGCAGGAGATATTCTGCTAATGGGCCATTGTTCTTTATCTTTCCACAACTGCAACCTTCCTCCAGCGAGTCATTTTCTGCTAATGGCCCATTAAGTCCCACTGTGTGACTGATAAAATTACTTCATACCATTGGGAGTTGCT
>PYHW01010327.1:115697-125954 GCA_013186435.1 Turdus rufiventris
GTTGATTTTTTTGACTGGGTAGCACCTTGCATTTGACATGAAACAATGCAAGTAAAACAATAATGTGTCTGTCTTTATAGAGGTAGCAAATTCTCTGGTGTTCTATGTTTGACATAGTACCTTCTTTCACAGTTTCCAGGATTCATTTCCTGCTATTCCACTAATTTATATTCTCATTGTATTTGCCATGTTCAGGCTTTTTAAAGATGAACATCAATTAAAGAATTTTTTTGCAAAAAAAATTATACATTCCTTCTGAAGTCTAAAGTATCAGGGCAAATATTTTCAACTCTGACATCTCTCATGGGTATTGCCAAATTATTTACCCGTTATCCATCACAGCCAAAAGAAATATAAGTTATTTAATACTTAAAGGGAAGAATTCTCATTGATAATGAAGAGGAGAAAGAAAAAAGGTTACTTCATGTTTTCATATTATCACCATCTGGACAGAAAGAGATAATCTCATCCTTCTGCTATGTGGAGATATCTCTCAAACTTTTCTTCCCCTTTTGAGGGCATTTTCTAATGCTTGTTTGTTAGAGTCCTTCCAGACATGTTATGGTTTGCTCATAGTCACCCCTGTGCTTTGGAAAAGCTTGGAAAGAGTGAAATCCATTCTGCAGTTCCATCAAGGACTGAGACCACAGCAGGGGCACTCACAGGGGTACAAGTCTTCTAAGTGTTTCTCAGGCCCACGAAGAGACCACTTGGCATTCACTAAGGGACAAGTGAAAATACCCCTCAACAGCTGGGCAGGAGCTCGTAGGTGGGCTGTGACCTCCTGCAGCTGTAACAAATCCATGCCTGCTGCTAGATCCCTCAAAAAACTTACAGCAATAGTTTGTAACACAAGAACCATCCCATCTTCTACTTCCTGCCCAAGAGCAATCCACTCAGCTCAAACTCACACTTCTTTTTTTCCATCCATTTGTGGCCCACACTATTACTTGGTAGAAAGAACGGACTGAAATCTTTCCTCTCCCAAACTAGACAGTCTATTCCTACTTCAAAAATGCAGAAATTTTATTCATATGCAGGGAAGTAGACACATATACACATATATGTATATGAAAAAAGATATTTACCCTTTTGAGAATTGTTAGCTTTTTAAATGGAATTATGAAATTCCATTGGGCATCACTGTATGGAAGGAATTTCATAGTTTATGAATACCCTGGGAAACTCAACAAGTTAAAACAATTAAGTCTGAAATTTTACTCATATTAAAATGACTGTTCAAAACTAGTACACTTAAAACCCTGTGCTACAGGTAGTGATATTAGATTTGAACACATGCCTGACGCTTGCCTGACTTTGTTCTTGCTCTTCAAACAGGTTGCAGTTGAAACTATTATAGCAGGGCTCTCAATGCAAGCATGTTGAAATAATTAGTATTGAATCAACATGGTTTGACATCTACTCAGTGACATAACGTTTAAGTAGCAAAAACTCTGTTAATGCAGCTGCTTAGACTTCAGGAGTGGCACAGTATCAGTTTTACAAAAATTAGGAAGCCAGAAATTTTGGTTTTGTTGTTGAAAGGCTTTATTAGATATCTGCTCAAGGTTTCTGAAATTAGTAGTCATTTATGGTGTTTTATAGCCTCATTGCTGCCATTTCTATTTAGCTTGAAAACAGAAATCCAGGCTTCAGAAAATTATCCTGATACGTAGCATAATTAAATGTGAGCTTCACATTCATGCCAAATTATAAAAGTAAGAACAATATCAACAAAGCTGGGCTTGGAGAATAAAAATTAGTAAGCATGTGAGACTCCTTAATAACTCAGCTGAGTACATCATCTACATACTTCTGTGAGAGTAAAGTCACTGGGAGAACCAGATGAAAGAAAATATGAGGAAATCCAGTGCAAGGAAAAAAAGTCACTAGTAGAGAACAACTGTTGCACATCAGTGAGTAGCACACTTCACTTTTTTTTCATACATCAGTGACACTTTTCACAGAAGCAGCTGTGACTGAGAGGACAGAACTTTCACTCTAAAATATTAATCTCAGGAGGATTTTAGCAGGTGTAATGTATCTAAGTACTTTTGTTGGTATTTATAAAACTACTAAAGCAGGAAATAAAAGTCACTTTCAACATTTGGAAGGTCAGAGATGAGAAAACTTCAAATGGTGTAAAAAAAAAAGGCTGGAATCTGTATGTTTGAATAGGGCTGAAACTAATAATATTCAATGGATACTACCTTTACTTACTTTAGAAAGTGTAATGAAACATTTGTCACTTCATATGCTGCTATAACCCTGTAGCAGTCTACTGACGAATAAAAACAAAAGAATCCCTCTTATTGTCTTATGTGCTGTGATAATTAATAAATTTACAGTGTGCTTAATTAACTATTTTTTTCCTCTCTTGCCTTTGTTTGTAAATATTAACCATACTGTCTTTTTTATTTTCTGTGTTGGCCCCTTAGGGTCAAACAAAATGTTTGTAACTGGAAGTAGCTGCAAGGTAGAATTGTGTTGACTTCTTTCATTGATTACGTAATCAAAGAATAAAGACAATGTTAAGAATTACTGTTTAATCTTGGCTGGAGGTTGGTAAAGCTTTGGGTCTACTTGCATTGTAACTCCATAGATGGTTGCTAGTTTTTTTCTAGAGGTGTTTCTCTGCAAAGCTGGATATTCTGGTTATAGGAAGTTTAGTGAAAGATCTGTATGAAGCATCCACATATAAAAGCTGAGGGGCTGGAGTCACCAGGAATCACAGACTAGGGAAGACAGAAGTCCTTCATTTTTATTTACTGTCTGAGGTAAATTGTTACCAAAACTCTCACTGTTAACAGCAAGGCAAATTCTATTAGGAAGTAGCTGCTTTCAGTGCATAAAAAACCTGTCATAATAAATGTTTCAGTGGTAATGACCTCCTTCATACCTTTTCAGACCACAGTTCAGACCACTTCATACCTTTTCAGACCACAGTCATGCAATCACCGAATCACAGAATTATACAAAAGCTTGGATTAGAAGATATCTTAAAAATTATCTAATTTCAACCCAACCTTCCACTAAACCAGCTTGCTCAAAATCCCATCTAACCTGGCCTTGAACACTCTCAGGGATGGGAAAAATGTCTCTGGTCAATCTGTTCCAGTCTCTCCTCATCCTCAAAGTAAAGAATTTCTTCCTAATATCCAATCTAAACCCGTTCTTCTTCAACTGAAAGCCATTACCCTTTTGTCCTATCACTACAAACCCTTTCCAGAAGTCCCACTCCAGCTTTCCTGCAGTTACCCCCATTAGGTATTGGAAGGCTTGCTATAAGGTTTCCCCAGCCTTCTTTCTCCAGACTGAAGAGCCCCAAGCTTTTCAGCCACAGGAGAGGTGCTCAGGCCTTCTGATCATCTTTGTGGCCCTCCTCTGGACCCACTCCAACCGGTGCTTCCTTTGGGGACCCCAGAGCTGGATTCAGGGTTCCAGGTTGAGCAGAATCCCTGGGCTGGGAGTGCACATGACTGAGTCATGTCCAGCCTCTCACCCCAGTCCTGCTCACAGGGCCAGTTTTAATCCATTTTCCACACAGCCTGTGTTGTTTATGGTTGGGACTGTCCCCACCCAGGTGCAGCACCTTGCACTTGGTGTCTTTGAACTTTGGGAGGCTTGCAGAAGTTCACACCTCTCAAGCCTATCAAGCTCCCTCTGGATGGCATCGCTTCCCTCCAGCACATTGGCTGTGCCACACCACACCCTTTGATGTCGTGCATCCACCATGAAATTTGTAAACCCAATGATCTGAAGTATTTTTCTAAATTTGTCACCTAAAGTTGTAGCCTTTCGCAATAAACAACATTAATAATTTAATTAATTTATCAAATTAATAATTTATTTAATTAATAAAAATATTATTACACAATATTATTACACAACTCACTGTTCACAGTACAAGACTCTATGTGACATGGACCCCAAGAAAGATTACAAGTTAGTTTCACTTTAGACAAGTGATTTGGGCTAAAACAATAGAGAACAGGAAAATTAAGTAAACCTGATATTCAAGCTTATAGTATGGAAATGTGGGACTTCATTTTTTTTTTAACAATTTGCAATCCACTCTACATAACAAAAAAAACCAGACAAATTTCTGTGAATAGAGAAACAAAAAAACCTTAGAGATGATTCTAGGAATGTAGCCCTCTCCTTGACAGTTTTTCCTACTACTTCTTTTTCAGAAGTACTTTTAATTTTCTATTTAAGAGTACTTCATTTTTAACATTTCACTCTCTCTTTCCTCCATCTCCTGCCTACAATTTACCAATTCCACATGAAAAGTAATTTCACTCTGATAAATCACACCATGTAACTCTTATGCAGCAATTTTCTTCTGCAAACCTGCAAGAGCTGTACAAAAGGATGAAAGTTTCAGTATTAGGTTTGTGTGAATTACACAGGGGAAAAGCATAGTATAAACTTTGTGTAAGCAAGAAATGGAAGGAAGATGTCATTTGTTCTATCTCCTTTCACTCCAGGAATTGCTTTCTGTAATACTGCTTTCACGTCATTTATCTGCGGACGGTTTCGTTGTGTCAAGAAACAGAAATTTTGCAGGGAGGTTGTTGGAATATAGCGTTCCTATCATCAATCTAGTAACCCTATGTATCACTCTATTCACCCTTTCTTAACACATTTTTAAGTGTTTTATATAACAGTTCTTCGGTTTTGGTGCTTGCATTTTTGTTAGTGCAAAAATAACTCTTTCTTCCGTTAAAGAAATACATAACTTAAAGAACTTAAAGAAGTTCACAGCCAATCTAGTTGCACAAAATTTTTAGTCTCTGCAAGTTCTGGTGAAGGGCCGAATGGGGACATAGTCATGAGCTGTCAAACACTGCTGGGGGTGTTTGCACACCTCTGTTGGGTGTAGACCTAAAATGCATGTGTACTATTTGAATGTTGGGTACTTAAACTATCCCCAGAGGTCGCTATTTCCAAAATCTCCCACTGCCACTGATCTCTGTGCTTTTCTAGACCAGCAGTCCCTTTTTAAGTAAGAGAATACAGTTGCAGGGGAAGGATATGGTTATAATAGCCACACTACAGACAGAAAAAATAAGAAAATGTCTCACTGCTCAGTGAAGAGACACTTTCCCCACAAAAAAAAAAAAAATTATTGACGTTATTTCAGCATCATTCTGCAAAATCTATCATGAATGCTGTATTATATAAACAATTATAATTTTCACTCCCCACATCTATGAAAGAGTTGGAAATCCTAATTTCAAATCAGTTTGTTGCTCCAGTCATAGGTCTGCAACCACAATGCAGAATGCATCTCTGATCTTTTTCCTAGTCACACCTCATTCTGCCACCTACAAAGAACCAGCCTGGGAAGGGGAAGTGCCCTGCCCTTCCATACAAGTTCTGCAGCTGTCTGCCTTTTGTTCTCCTTTAATAGACTGACAAATGTGTCACTTGTCACCAACAGATTTAGTAGTTACAGAATCTCTGGAGCCTAAGCAGAAGTAACTGGAGAACCCGATTTCACTGACAACCAACAAAGACAAGTCTAAATGTCATGATCATTATTTTTCCTACTATATTATCAAATCCTTGGACATCAAACAATTCCAACAGAATCTGTACTTTTCCTACAGAAAATAAGGCTGCTAATTGTGGCTAGATAACAGTTATGGCCATTTTGCCTGGGAAATATTTTAGCCATAAGGACAGTTCCTTGTACACATCTACAGCTTTCACTGCTAGTTCAAAAGACTCTGAGGTTTATTTCAGTTCAGATTCAAAATAAAGATTTTCACTTATTGCAATTTATGTAGTTCATTGTGTTTATGTGAGTCAGTGATCAAAAGGACCTATAAAGATTAAAATTCTGACATTAAGAGTACTCTAACATTGTAGCATATAAGGTCATGGACAAACACAAACTAATTATTAGTCTGACATTAAGTTTAAACAGGGAAAATGCCAAATGATTGAAGTTTATTTGCTGAAGATGAAGGAGGAAGAATGTGTGGAGATGAGCTTTTAAAATTTGAAATCACAATTCCTGTTTTTCTAACATAGAATATTTAGAACATTTTGAAGTAAAACCATGCCCTGTCTGTGTCTGTCAGGGATGCCTAGAGTGCACACAACAGACATGCAGGCTTCTCCTTTGCTCATTGAGTCAGAGAGCTGCTCAGCCTTATTCACTGAGCCCAAGAGAGTCCAAGATACATCTTTGATGGGAGATCAGATCAAGGTCCTGAAATCTGTGCAGTGTTAGTGACTTCTTCTCTGTGCTTTATGGCTACACTTAGTCAAATAAATTACCTGGAATTAATGTCATCTGCATATAAATTTCAGCTGCTCTCATTGCTTAGACAACATAAAAATCTTCCAGGTGGAAATTTGTCCAACAAACAACTTCTGCAGAACATTTCAGCCTCCGAGGTAGCATATATTTTATTGTATTATATTTTGTTGCATTATGATGTAATATGCAAAGGCTGTGTGATTTCTTCCTCAAATCCTATTTTTGGCACAAGGTAGAAAAGCTAGACCAGTTTTCTCACATTAGAGTTTTGATCTTTTAATATTTTTTACCTTTTGCTTTTTTCCATTCTTGTTAAAATTTAATTTTTTTCTTTCCTTTGTTTTTCTTTTTTAATTTTTTTTTTAATTTTTCCCCATCAATTAGGACAACAACTATAATCAGGATACAGAATTTTGTTTTCATAAGAAATGTTATTTGCCCTTTGAATTCATCCAGCTTCTCCACAGGATATGCTTTCCTGAAGAGACTCGAGGCTATTATTGTAATCTCCCATCGTATTTTCTGAGAGATGAACACATAATACCTGCTAATTGACAGAACTAGCTTTCAAGAAGTCAGATAGGCTTTTGTTGAAAGCTATCAAATGCCGCTTAATTCTCTTTTTCTTTGTCTCACATTCGACCTTAGGCTGAACTTCCTTATTTCTGAACAGTTTAACAATCAATTTTACTCCTTCATCTGCTCCAGTTATTATATACCAGAAACCATTAGTCACATTAATTCTGCACTCTACAGACCTTCCATGGGGCACAATTTGTATGAATTTGTTTCATCTACAGATGCCTGACATGGATTGGAGTGGACTCACTGTTTCTGATTCAACCTTACACCATTTATCTGCACCCACTGGCCAGTCCATAATAAATGGCTGTAAATAGGCCATGCTCCTTAAGCTGACATTGCTTTGAATATTAACTCAGTGGAGAAAAACTCTTTCTAAAGTGAAATACTGCTCTGGCATTAATAAGAACAGTAGATGAGCTCTGCCAAGTTTTGTTTATGTTGGTGGCCATCCAAAATATCCCTCGGAGAATGTGGCTTCTCCGCAGCACTTCTGCTGCTGGCACATTTTGCTACCATCACAAACTTCAGTCCTAGATACAGAGTGAACCTCAACTCTTGTAAGTCTTACCATGGCAGCAATGTTGGCTGGTAGTCTGGACAGTGGCAAGTTTCTGCGTGGGCTGCCCCATTTTTAAGTGATGGTTTAGGTGCTGTCATTAGTTCAATTCTCAGCAGGAGAAATGGAAAATGGTTAGACTTCTTCATCTAAAGAGAATATGACAGTTTGAGTGAACTGCAAGAAAATAGTTTTGCCCTCAAAAAAATGTTCAAGATTATTTTCTCCATTCAGCTCACTGAAGCACACGTGGCAAACATGGTAAGACTGTGCAGAGCTGATATCTGAGTAAGTCGCCTGTGCAAAGTTAGGCAAGTAACCACAGGGGGCCTTACTTTCTGAGGAGGTAGACGTCTTTCTGACTGTTCTGACAAAGAGACACAGTTATACAACAGTTTTGTACCTTTTCATACCTTTTTTAGTGTAAGGAAAACCAACCTTCTTGTCCCCGATGACCCTGTGTAAAAGTTACAAATGACTAATGTAACTTTATGAACTGACTTTGATGCAAACTGGGGTTATGAAGTTTCACATCCAAACAATGTTTTAGGTGTTTTCATTTTTATGGATATGCACCCGAAATTTCTGTTTCTGTTCTTCTATTTACATTGTGATTTGACAGATATAATATTAAACACAGTCAAATTGATTGGAAGTAAATATAATTTGAAAAACTCACAATAAATAATCTTTATATGCATCAGATTTCCTAATGTGCTGTGTTCTACCCAAAAAAAAAATAAAGATGGAAAAAAAAACTTATGGAAGTGCAACACATTTGATGTACCTTGAGGGGTTGGTAGAGACAATCAGCAGTTGGTATGGGGGGAGGCTGATTAAAGGAGATCAAGGCAATATATAAAATGGCACAAAAAAGGTTTTGTTCTGCTCTTTTCCTGAAACACAGAGTAAAAAGTGCGTTCACAATGAAGGCTTGTTGGTAATGTCCCACCTAATTCTAGCTAGATGCTCTGCAAGCTGGCATTTTGAGGCTGTCATTGTCCAAAGTATAAATAATCTTTCAAGACAGCAACACTTTGTGAAGGCTGAGGCAAAGCGAAGAGCTCAGCCCTTCCCAAGGAAAGGTAGCTGTGTCAGAACAAAAGGAAAACGAAGCAGGTTTCTTTAGAAAACAACCTTATTACATCAGAAAGAGGTCCCTGAGTTGTGACAGCTGCTCTCCCGCATGAACAAGGACAGTAGCTTTGGATTTCCCTTACCATCACTGCCAGGCAGACTGTGGGGAGTGTGTGCTGAACAGGTTGCTTGTTAAACAAACACACTGGGGAGAGGAAAAGGGAGCCAAATTGTCACAGCCCAGCTCTCCCTGCTTCCAGTACACCCTCGGGTCTGACCAAATCCTGTTTACATGTGATTTGGGGTAGAGGTGGATTCCCGGATGGAAGATCAATTCACAATATGAGACCCAGGCAGTTTCTGGACACGTTCTTTGGGCTGCATGGCAAGGAGTACACACTGTGCAGAGGCTCAGTTCCCAGTTGTCACTTCTATTTCTCTCATCCCTTGCTGCCAGGGGCTCACCCTAATGGCAGATTAAAGCAAAGTGGAGGTTAGTATATAGCCTACCATGTGTCTCAACTCTGTGCTCACGGGCTTTCTGTATTCACCTAGTTAGCAAACAGCAGTTTTCTGTGCAAAAGGCTCAGATATTCAAACCTCCACACTCGTGCCACCATCAAAGGCTCATCTTTATCTCACCAATAAAATCTTATATTGTCACAGCTGTCCTCATTACAAATTATAAGCCCTGATGAACAGTATTATTTTGCTGTTTTGTTTGTGATTATTATTTTAAGCTACTCATTAATAATATAAATCCCTTACTCACTGCAGTTATGCTGACAAAATATTTCTATAATATGTCTTCTTGATAAATATCAAATCACCCTAAAGTGAAGAAAACACTTTAAAAACCAACTACTTGGCTATCAGCTGGATAATAAAAACAATCTACGAATGCTGAAACTTAATAATCTCAATGATTGCAGAGCCCTAAGGTACTTAAAAATGAGGCAATGTACCCAGAAACTAAAAACACAACTAAAAAATAAAGGTACAGCAATTTCCAAGACATTAAAACCCTACACAATGGCTGCATTTTAAGGTGTTTAAACTTTGATAACATGGTGATTTACTGGTGGCAAGATTTTACTGATTCAAACAGAAATCCTCCTTTCCCATGAGATACATGAAAGAGGTTCACAAGTGGGAAAGCAGTGGGGGGAAAAAAAGACAGTTTTGCCTGTATTTTGAGACCTGGGAGGAAGGAGATTTTTAAAGTGTAGAATGGTCACCCGCTCCTTTATAAGTATGCAAAGGAAGATAATCCCTTGGAGGTCATTTGTCATAAATCTAGGTGTATGAAATGTGCAGACTCAAACTATTTTTATGTAGCAAGAGGCTGTAGCAATGGTACTTCTTCCTCTGGAAATATAGAAGTTTTACACAAGAACCAGCAGATTGGGCAAGTCAAAGTCTATCAATCAAACTATTTATGGGTTATATTATGCGTTTCCTAAAGTTTGTACATGTGCTGGACCTTTCTAAGCTAAAATTATTTGGAAACACTCTGTCTTGTCTCTGTGACATTTCAGATTAATTTCTGGGTGCAGTTGCTTTCTTTCCCCCAGCCCCATAGAGAAGGATGCGATTTCAGCAGCGTAAAGTTGCTGCCAGCACAGCTATACTCACTGTTCCTGCCTTGCACAATTATCACGGATGTGATGAAGCATCAGTACAGTAATTTCACGACCATAAGGCGCACCGGACTATAAGGCGCACCCGCCGGCAGCCAGCGAAATTCACAACATGTAGATCAGAT
>PYHW01010327.1:127369-165284 GCA_013186435.1 Turdus rufiventris
GGCGCACCGGACTATAAGGCGCACTTCCGGGTTCGAGGGAAAATTTTAGTCAAAAGGGTGCGCCTTATAGTTGTGAAATTACT
Organism: Turdus rufiventris; assembly: GCA_013186435.1. NCBI lineage: Eukaryota > Metazoa > Chordata > Aves > Passeriformes > Turdidae > Turdus > Turdus rufiventris. Next base: position 127,453 of record PYHW01010327.1, read on the forward strand.
GTAATTCCCTGTTTCAGCTTCCCATCCACAGGGGATGTGCAGCACACCCCGCACATCCCCCTCCAGATCCTATAATGGGACATCTCCAATTTTTAAATGTAAAACATACCAAGACAGATTTTTGCTTTTTTCTCTATAGCAAAGTATGTGCAAAACCACAAAAAATGGTAGTTTTCCAAACATATCCCTTTGAGATTTCATTTCTGCAACATCCCACTTACTGCTACACTCAGGTAGCAGGTATTTTCTTTTGGCTAAAAGATGGATAACTGAGTGTATCACACAGACAATGAAATAATCATATAGTATTTTTCAAGACCAGAGCTTAATTATAGATCATAGATCATAAGAAATCCATAATGTAGTTATCACACGGGAGTTAATCTCAGAACAGACTTTAACAAATACTTCCATGAAAAGATTAACTGATCACATTTTATTTCAAAGGTCTTATTTACCATCCAAAACATCAACAAATTGCAGGCTCTTTGAACAAATGACCTCCCTAGTCATCTTAGCATATTTTTGAATAAAAAATTCATTTGAAGAAAGGGAGGGACCTCAACAAAGAAACATGCATTGACGCAGCTATAAAAAAGAAAGCAGATAATTGCAGAGACAGAAAGCAGATATTTCTAATGAAACAATAACAAGAAGCCACAGGAACATTGGCTGAGAAGAAGGAAGTATACAACAACAGGGTTTCTGCCTTTGCAAAACCCTATGGATCACATAACCTGAAGTTTGCATTCTCTGACAACAGCATGTTTGAAATGACCAAGGTGGGCACAGGTGAGGGGCAGAAGGAAGACACATTTTTCTCCACTAGCACAGGCTATGTGACAGCAGGACAGAGGTTGGTGGATAAAACATGTATCTATAATATGGGCAATATAGACTCCCTCAAGTCCTCCATTTTATAAATGCATGCCTTCCTTCTGCACAATGCTTTTTTTTTTTTTTTCTTTTCCCCTTTTTTTCTTTTTTTTTTTTTTTTTCTTCTCCACAGAAGCACCCAGAAAAATTCTGCCTCCATCCTACCCTGCTCCCTGGGGTGGGGGTGATGGCATGGATTCTAACTACCAGGTCATGTTCACCCATCAGGGTCACCACAACCTGGGCAAAGTCTGAACAAGTAAAACAGTTGTCATCATGTTTATAACTAATTTCACAATGTTATCTGCATATGGTCATGATTAGTTTGGAGCAACATGTGTAAGCTTCAGGACAACAGTGGTCTTACTAGAGAAAACACATTTGTATCCCCATCTGTTTGGAATTAAAAGATGTTTTCGGTTCCTCACCTGTTATTGCTCCACTTCCTCCACATGAACAAATTCGATGAGTTTGCTTTTATTTCACCACCAACAATTACTGAGTTCTGTAGTTTCAAAGACAGTATCTTGAGCTATGAAGAATTTTATATATTAACCAAAAAAGCATATATATTTATATATGTATAAGTCCCTTAGCTTTGTCAAAGTTTGAAAATTTTAAACAACAAATTAAAACAACTGAGAACACTTGTGTTCTTTTGTGGCTGGAGGTGTAAGAAGGATATGATATCTCTTTATTTCCTCTCCTTACCTTCTGATTCAGTTCTGTATTTTCTCTTTAGAAGGGAATGATCTTTCTCTGTAAAAGAGGTTATGAACTTCTTGTAAGTACTCATCTCTTTTTGGGGGGAGTCTAAGCAGTAGATAGAATGCCTCACCTATCTGAATTTCTGATCATAGTCTGGGATCCTAACTCCTTGGAAGAAACTGAGGGTGGAGCCCTTTGCATACAGGAAAATGACATTTGGAGATGACAATATCTTCAGTGACTCATCAGCATGTTTGAAAAACACAAGAAAGGTCTATGTGCACATTTTATGGTGTTAAGAGCTGATTTTCTGCTTTTTCCTGATGCTCCCTGAAGTTTTCTTTCCACTCCAACTGTGAGAACCAATTCAGACAGGCAGTTTTATTCATTTAGTCAGTAATTATTCAGAGATTTCACAGCATTTATGTTCATTTGATGCAATCTTACACAAACAACTGCTAGTACACACTGTTCAGGGTCACTCTGACATTGTATAAGCTTTCAAATAGAATAACAAACCCAAATCAACAGTTCCTAGTGGGAATGGCTCCACTGTTCACTCTAACAATATCTGCTGTTCAGAGCTGTAACAGAAATAAAACACATCTTCTTAGATAAGCAATTAGTGTTTCATAATATATGGCAACATGTTTTCATCCGTCAGATGTTCATGGCCCTTCTCAGAGAGGAAGACAAATTATCTTCTCTCCAAGAGGCAACACTTCTATCTTTAGCTCAACTGACTCAGAGTCTTCTACAAATTTTAATTCTGACAGGCCATTCAAATGGTGTATGTATCCAAATTTTTTATCAGAGTTATATGGCGTAGGTTTGTATTTTCGGGGAAGATTAATGTGATTTGTTTTCCTTCCTTTTTTGCTACAGTAAAGTAGGTATCATCAAGGGGTTTGAAAAATTTTTGTCTCTTGAGTTTTATTAGAAAAACATGTCCAAGGACACAGTGCCCAACCTATCTCTGAACAGCAGCTGCCTTGGAAAGTTCTGCCTGCTCCCACCAAATTCTTTTGCTGACCATGATGTTATGTAGTATGGAATACACCTTTGTTCAGTTTGGGTCAATTGCCAGTCTGTGTCTTTTCCCAGCCTCTTCCCCACCATGGCCTGCTGTCTGAGGAGATCAGAGTGAGAAAAGGAGAAATCTTAACAGTGTGCAGATACAATTCAGCAGCAGTCAAAGCATTGGCATGTTATCAGTCAAGAATCAAAACCACAGCATCATAAAGGACCAAATAAAGAAAATTAACTTCACCTCAGCCAGATCCAGTACACCACCTACACTTCAGTGATGAAGAAATCACTTACATGGAGATATCTGAGCTTATGAACCTACCCAGGCAGCTGAAGCAGCCAAAACACAGAATCTCCATCTCATATTGTTCTGTTGGCCTCAGTGAGGTGCCAACTCCACTGCAGAAGTGCCAGAGACCTGAAACAAAATGGTAGATGAAATAACTGCTAATGCATGTCAAAACTTTACATTTAATGGAAAATGAGGCTCTTCCAAAGGTAGTTTGCTTGTTACTTATTTAACTAATATAATTAATGATTCTTTTTTTCTTTTAGTGTCTCTTTTCTTCATATTTGCTATCTCAGCATAGTACAAGACTGGGAAAACATTCCCAAATCTCTGCATTACCCTAGTAACTATATTGTAAGCTTGCATTGTTTTTAGAAAGAGCATTTGATCTTTCTAAATTTAAAAAACCACAAAGGAACATCTGAAGTAAGGACAACTAACCACTCCACATCACCAACCCCCTACACATAGCTAAAGCTATGCCTGTGTTGTTCATGCTGTATTTTTGAACTCCCTGCTCTAAACTATTATGCAGCTGCTCTCAACAAACCTGTTCTACTAGAATGATTTACTTGATATCAAGTCCTCATTGCTTTCACAAAAACATAAACATATAATTTTTCTTCCTAGCTAATACATGAAGAAATTATTCCTTTCCTTGGCTGTAGCCAGGTACGTATTTGAAGATTATTGCCATATTTTCCCTTCTTTGCTTTGCTTTAATTTCTATGGATGATGCAACACCAGCTAACATAGTGTTTTTCCAGAAATCATGCTTTGTAGACATGTATTGATTCCTATCACTCGCCTCTCTGCAGTAACAATTGCTCAGAAGAGGTGAAAAATTGCTGCCCCGTAGGGTCAGACTGGTGGGTCCATCTATCCTTCTGTTCAGGCTTCAACAGTGAAAACTGGAAATGAGCAGAGGGAGCACACAAGCCTGGCCACTTAGACAAAGCTAAGTAGAACAAATGGGTTTGGATTATTATTGCAGGGTATAGAATTACTTATTTATCTCACTGTGAGACTGGACCATCAACCAATCACTGCAAACAGGAGAAGAAGTATGTTCATGACTTAACAGCTCACAAATTTGTCTGAGGACTTGTAAGTTAGAGACACAAAATTATTAGTGATAGTACGAAGCTTTTTCCAGTTTCATCGGCACTGTTGAATCAGAAATAAATCCAGTTTCCTCTAATGTAACTCAATGTTTTTGCTTTGTATATCAAAAGAAGTCAGAAGGTTTAGTAAGAGTTAAATGAACAAATATTTTCCCAACCACCTGAATTTTTAAAACTTAAATGGATTCTGTTTAAATTTTGCATGAAGCTCAAAGACCTAATTTTTTTTTTCTCTTTTTCATTCAAACGAACTCACTGGTAAAAATATGGCAATCCAAGGAATTGAGGCCTCAGTAATAAAAAATTGTAGTTAAGATGAGTAAAATGAAGTTGAAAAGGAGTGTTGAGTGAATGACAATTAATGGGAAAATGAATTTATAATCACTCAGGGGATTATACAATAAACCAAGGCATTAAAAATGTTTACAACCTAAGGACAGACACATTTGTCTGTTCAAGCAACATAACTTTTTCAGAACGATGGTTAGAAATTGTATTGGTTTCCTTACAGCGTTAATGAAAAAGACTAAAATTTTTAAAAAGTGATCTGGATTACAGCTGCTATATTTTAAAGTATGTCTCCTAAATTTACTTTAGTCACTAATACGCATCTTCTAAAACTATCTAGTTGCATATTAATTTATAGAAATGTTTTACTTATTCTAAAAGTAATTTATTCTGTGACCGAAGAGTGTATATAGCCCAGCATACATGCACACCTCCTAGTCAGAGTCACTGCTGAAACTTGGTCATCCTTCACTGCTGGTCCACAAAGTCAGCTCTTTCCATATCCAAATATCACTAAGGGAGCTCATGGTGCTGGCAGTACAAACCAACATGTGGGTTCAGGCTGTGATTGACGTGAAGACTAAGAAGAGAAACAACTGCAGAAGCAGAAGTTAGTGTACTGTGAACAACGTGCTAATAGCCTGCTGTAATCCTTACATACGATGCTCACACTGTGCCACCTGGACTGGCCTGCACCTGCCCTGCACCTGGCAGCCTTTCCACCTGTGCGAGGAATTATCAGAGTCTCTTCAAAATGCAGTATTTTACGCACATAAGTCACAGGGAGGCCCAAGTAAGTTTTACATGGAGACCTTTAACTGGACTGGTCTTGGAGAAAAAAAAAAAAAAAAAAGACCATCCAGCCTTTGAAGCAGTGGGGGTAAGTTATTCTCCAGTACTTCATCTCCAGTCCTCAGGATACTGTATGGGCATAGGGATTGTCAATCATATACTCTTGTAATTTCAGATTTTTTCTGCCTTGACTAATGTTCAAATACCATCTTCATTAAAATACATCTTACCTTTATTTAGTACTGTACGTAAGAAAGCTTTTTTACAAATTTAATCAGAGTTTACTGTTAACCTAAGTACTTCAGAGAGTTTATACAGCTAAATTATTTTCATTGATTTAGTTTGTTTATTCTAATTACTGTCTGAATCAAAGCATTCCAAGTCATTTATTATTAAAATTGCCTCAAGGTGATCAACAGAACAACTTCACTTCAAATTTTTCCACTCCTTCCCTCTTCTCAAAATGAATTTCAGAGGGTGAAGTGCTGGGAAACTGCATGTACATATATTGAAATGTGGCCACAAATAAAACTGTAGAAACACTTAAACAGGTTTCTTTAATAATAATGATACACTTCAGAAAGAAAGGTAATCTACCAGTGCAGGAGGATCTTTCTGGCAGCACATATTACAACGATGACACAGTTATTAAAATAACATACTGGCAGCCTCACTGCAGTAGGTGCTTTGAGAGTTTAGATGGAAGGTAGAGGCGACGGACTTGAGTCAGCAGGAGCCAGCAGATAGCTGAAAATAGGATCTTCTTTTAGAAATTATATCATTAAACCTTTTTCCTAACAATACTGCTGGTCCTTGCTCCCATCGGCTTTTGAAGCCTATTCTAAATCTTCACATCCTTCCTTTGTATATCCATTCTTTTCTTCTGTCTCATTGTACTGACCTATTTCTGTGTGATATTTTTAACAATTCATTTCCTTGCAATCTATTCCCTTCCTCATGTTCACTTTAGTTAACCCAAAATACCAGCCTAGAATACTGCAAACATCACAGAGCTTCATCAGACTCTCTTGACAAACTTCTGGCTGAAAGAGTTCAGAAATACGTGAATGTGGATGGGGTTTAAGACCATAAATAAACAATTACCAGGAATTTTTTTTTTAATCAATCTCTTTCTAATAATTTAAAAACACATTTTCAGGCTCTTGTGAACAGTTTTGCACTTGAAATATGTGGAGAACAAAGCAGGTGGCCTATTCCTGCTTCTGTTCTCGGCTGTAACAAGGACAGAGATTTCTTTCCTTTCCATTTAACAGCTAATCCACAACAACGATTTTTCTCCCTGAGTTAGAGCTGGCAGGACTATATAAGAAATTGTGTTTCTGCATGTTTGATGTTAGATTAAAGTCAGATTATTTTAGATACTGCTAAAAATATTAATCTGGACTGTCTGGAATTGCATTGTCTTCACACGAGATGTATAAAACATGGTTGTGTCTTTAAATGTTTTAGAAATCCCAGGTTTTTTATCTCACTCCTCAGAAACTCTTTGTGACATAAGTTATTCTGTTATTTAACAGAAGGGCCCGAGCATTAGGCCTGCACTGGATTTTGATTCAGAGCTTTGGCATACACAATACTAAGTCAGTGGATTCACCATTAAACCGTGTAATGAGCTTTCAAGTGCAGCTCAGGGGTGGGTGGCTGTCAAAGTGACTGAGCAGGTGATTTCTTCCAGCAAAACATTTCAAAACTCACCATTGCCTATAACTCGTGCTCTTGCATGAGGAAAAGTTCCAAATTCTGAGCAACTATGAACTTTGTACACACAGCTGCGATTTTTAAAATTGGTGATTAAAAAAAGATCTCTGGAATTTCAAGAAACATTTCTGACAGGTACTCCCTCAGTCTGAGAGGGAGACAAAAGCTACACTGTAGTAAATGTTTGCTGTTCTGCAAGAGACATCAGGATTCCAAGCCATTGCAGGATCCTAAATTCCTACAGGGAAAGGGTGTAAGGCTAACAGTGAACATATTTCTCTGTCTGTATGATTCAAAAGGAAAAAATATGTTGCTCAAACATAATCATGATAGCAACATGAATCATTTAAATACTTAGCTTGTTTGTTATGTTATATAATGTCTTCTACAAATATTTTAACCTAAGATGACAGAAATATAATTTTTTTTTTTTAAATCAGACTTCTGAAATGTGTCTTAGAGAAATCTATAAGGAAATTCCTCTACACTACTTGTTATTGTGTCTCTGGTTCTTCACAACAGTGTGATTGTCCCTCATACAGCAAGACCAGCCTAGTTAAAACCGTATAAAAATACTAACTGCTCCAGGACACTTCAGACCATGTTTTGTTCACAGTAATTGTCAGTCTGGAAGAGCTAAGCTGAAACCTTTGGCAAATCACACAGTCTTCAGAAAAGTATTGTCATCTTTGATGAAATGATTTAGAGTTTAAATATTCATTCTCTTGTACAGAAGCCACTGATGAAAGTGATTCAACTTTCCTGAGTTCTACTTACATACAGTAGATCCCAGACTGTGTTTCTCATTGGTTCATCATTATGAACTTCATGACACTACTGTGGACAAAGTTTTCAATAATGTGTTTTGACAAAACATGAAGAAAATAAAGTCTGATGCACTTTGCTCAAGAAAGTGGAATTTATGTTCAGGATAACCTTAGGGAAACAGAAGACCTCAGTGAAGGCTACAGCTCTGATGATGACCTCAACTGACTTGGCCATCTTTCCTTTCTGGGTCATATTGATGTGAAAGGCAGAGACAGCTCTGAAATTTGCTGAAGAACTACCCAGCAAGAGATGGTACGCATCCAAATTCCTGACATCTACTGTGTGTCAGCCTGTTCCACAAGCAGAGCCCACAGCAAGTGAGTCTGGAAAAGGTTTTGCCTTAATTAAGCTTCTTGCTAGCCAAACCTTAAGAGCCCCATTCTGAAAGAGGAAGGTCACCCTGCCCAAGGTAGGGGGTTGAAACTAGAACATATTTAAGTTCCTTTCCAATCCAGACCATCCTATGAAGCTCTGAGTAGATCTTCCACTATTGTTGTGTTTAGCTCATAGGGATTCTTTCTTACTGTCTTGGTAATAAAGTGGATCAGGAAAAGTAGAGATACTTGGGAGTACTTATATCCCAAGCTACTTAAGAAATCTGTTGAAGAACTTTGGACAGAAAATTATTATTTACACAATTTAAAGGTCAGATCCCAAGTGGAAAAGGAAAATTATATGTCAAATATGGAAAGTTCTGAATTACCCAACAAGATAAAAAAGTAAACATTCCCAATTCCTCAGCAGTGAATTTTTGATGTTTGTCTTCACTAGCAAGGTGTATAGTAGAACAAGAAAATATAACTATTCATTTATCCTCTTTAGCTGAGAGCGAGCAGAGACCATCCTATAAGAGAAAGTCCAGTGACAAATGAAGCTGTTCCTACTCAAAGGAAACAGGATTTTAAGTGTTTTCTGTAATAGAATTTTTTGCAAGATATAAATGTAAATGCTTAGTAAACAAAAGAAAGAATTAGCCTAAGAGAATTTTTTTTTTTCTGGAAGATATGACAGATGGCAGCAAATTAAGTCAGGTTTCTTCAACACAAAGTAGCTCTAAGTTGTGGGCAAAATAAATTTCTGACCTCACCTACTCTAGCTAAACAAGACCATGAATTTTACACATGAGGATGCTGCATGCCTGCTGTGTGGGTCAGGCTCATCATCTCCTCCTACTCCAGATGAAAATTAACCTCAGATCTGGTCCTGCTCAGAAAAAAAGGGTGAAGTTTCACCTTTTTGACCCATTGCATATGCCTCAACAATGACAAAATTGAGTGCAATTTTCCAAGCAGTATCCATCTGGAAACAAGGTCACTTGGGTACAAACATTCATTATGTAGTAACATTCGTGTAAATCAGTCAGTAAAGTGAACTACTCAAGCCTGTGAACCAAATAAAAACATAAATACAGAGTTAATTAATAATTTTGCTTCTTGTAAATGCACAAGGCACTTCAGGAGCTTCACACCTCCTGCATTGCCAATTCTACCCAACATTTTTCAGAATTCCAGTGGGGACAAGTGAAACATTGTTTAACAAAGATCTTTAAATATATGTCAGTTGGGTGGTAAGAATAAAGAGGCTATAATATTTACAACACATTTTACTGTTTGAATGAAATGTATTTCCTTGCTCATTGAAGACTCTGTTTAAATGCATAGTTGCCAGAGAAATCTAATTTCATTGATCAAAAATTATATTTATTCAAAAAAGCTGAAAACATTTTGATCAAGTTTGACATTTTGTGGAGATATGAAAGGCATTTCAGAAAAAAGGAATCAATACCCACACTGCAGTAAGTAAAATGCAAATCTGACATTTGCAAAAATTCTGTCACAATTCTCCCACACCCCTAAAAAAACACATTTATTTTCTCAGCACATTAAAAAATAAATGTAACTCTAGCTGTCTTAATAAACATAAGTCTTACCCCAGACTCTTTGATATTCAGTTTCTCAATGCTGTTTTAAGACAAACACTGGGTGAGGTTGACCAATAAGAGAGGATTGACACAATGTTGGTACAAACCAAAATCCTGCATGGACACAAAAACAGTGGGGGCATTTGTACATGACGCACAGAGGACTGGGCTTGAAAGTGTTACTGCTACTTAAAAGAGCATTCACCATGAAACCATGTGGATGTGCAGAAAGGATTTAAAATATTACTCTTGAAGGGAATTATCAAGTACAAACCTGTTGGGACAAAAGGGCAGGAAAAATATTTCTTTATTTACACTACCACAATAGACTGAACCAAAATTATTCCAGCCTTATGAGTTTGAAATCCTCTCACCAACATGCATATTGAAAACTTCTAGAAAGAAACAAATCTTGAATTCATTTCAGTTGAAAAGACTCAGAAAATTTAAAAATTGATGCACTTGAATATTACAAATTAAGATGCAGCTGCTTCATCCACTTTGAGTAAAGGCACTTTTGCTGGTTCCAAACCCAGCTTTTGTTTAAAATAAAGGAAGGAAAAAAGAAAGTGGAAAGTGCTTGAAATCTGGAGCAACTCTGGCTTCCATTCCCACTGCTATTGTTTGCACAACACTTAATGTTGTGAGCTTCTTTGCAATTTACTGCCAACAACAAAGGAACAGCAGGTTCCCTTTTAGTCCAATTATGACCATTGTCCATGATTCCCTTGGCTCTGAGTTAAAACAAGCACATCAGGCACTGAGTGCACACCTGGTGCAAAGTTTCCAGTCCCAGCCAAGGTTAGATACCACTGCAAGGTCCTGGTTTGCAGTTTAGGTCAATCATAAGCAATTCTTTCCTTAGCAGAAAAACTATTTATTGAATCCTTGGACGCGGTACAGCTAGAGAAAAGGATTATCTACTCAGGTTTTATTTCTGTCAGAAAGCAATGAATATTCATTCAGCAACCCCAAAAATTCTTCACAAAACTTCAGAAGAATCTTGATCTTAAAAACTAAACAATCAAAACCCAACAAAGATTGGGAAGCATGGTTAATTTGGAGTCTTTTCCATTTAAGTTCTCACTTCCCAGCTACTGTGGAGGCAAAGGCATTCCAAATGAGATAAAATGATGGATTTCATCCTGACAGATTAGCTTAGTAAAATAAACACATAAAGTGCTTAATTAGTGTTCAACAAAGCTGATAGTTTCTCTTTCAAATTAGGGTTTATAAAAGATATAGTAAGCATCTTTGAATCCAAGAAAATTGCCTTGTTTTTCAGTTACAATAAAACATCTGAGGACAATCAAAGGTGCCTTTTGGTAATTTTGCCTGGTTTCTAAACCAGGAGGAAAATCAATAGAAATTTACTTTACATGCAACATAAACATTCAGCCTGGAATAAACAAGAAAAAAAAATTTTTTCTCTGTTTTGATTTCAAAGATAAGATGAAGGGCACCACTAAGTATATAAATACATCCTTTTTTCTATAAATGCTAATGGGTTCATCTTCTTGTTTAGCCAAATGATTCAAGCTATTCTAATTCCTTGTCAGGTTTAATTTGTTTTCCAGAAAGCAAGAGGTAAAACTTAATGTCTGAGTACATTTTCCTTACCAACAGTTCTTAACGTTCCCAGATAGAGCACAGCTGAATTCACTTCTCTTAATACTGCTTATAAAAATGTATTTAATTGCAGAGTTGGATCAAGGGAGGTTTTAAATCTAGGAAATAAACTAAAGCTTTGTTTCCTATAATGTAGCAGATTTTGCATCTCTCTTTCTTGTAGCTATTCTGTTGTGGTACAGCATCCTGTCTGAAGCACTACATTATTTGGCAAAGAATCCACCTAGTCTGAAAGAAGAAGGGTTCATAAATAGGTTGTTATTTTAAAAGAGGCTAATTTCTACAAATGGGTTAGTAGGTACTGCTCTGTTGGGGATTCAGTGTTTGCTGAAGGTGTATGCAGTTCCTCTTTAGGGCCCATATTTAAAGAAAGTACCCAGCATATTCTGTCTACAGGAATGACTTTCAGGTGCAGAGTCCACGATGTGGTGGAAACAGAAAGAAAAAGGTATTTTAAAATAAAAAGTTATTTTAGAATTGCAGTTCCAAGTACTGTTACTTTTTTTCTAAATACTTCTACGTAAAACACTGAGAATGTTTTGATTGACTGCAACAGATCATGTTTCTACAAGAACTTTTAAGATGCATTTTTGTTTCATTTTAAAGCAGCAAAAATGAACAAAGTTGTTTTTACAAAACAGAAGAAACAAACTGACACCTTCAGTCCTGATGGAGATTAGAGTTTGTAAGGCAGAAAAGCCTCACAGAGGAAGCAGGACCTACAGTGGGAGAGCAAAGATGAACATGGCTTTTGATCGCAGGATCACAGAATATGCTGAATTGGAAGGGACCCACAAGGATCACTGAGTCCAGCTCCTGGCCCTGCACAGAACCATGCCCAATAATCACATTGTGATGGCTCCATAGCCACCTATTTCCAGTACGTAATACCAGGGGAGGAGGAATGCCCTTTTTTTAAGATTCCCAAAGGTCTGTCTTGACATCACTTTTTTCGTGCTAACTCTATTCCAAATGTTGGACAAGTCAATCAGAATTGTGTCAAATTTTGAGAACAAGACTGTAGGGCCTTAGCAGACACTCAATCCTGTTGTCTCATCTTCTGGCATGGATCCTCACACTCACAACAATTCTCATGGGCCATGTTCAGGACACTTGTGCCTTTGCTGGCAGAATGCAGTACACCACCTTCATGTAACATACCCACCAGCTGCACTTATACTTAATTTTCAAAACAACAGTGCTATCCTTTGCTGGCACCTATGAAGGTCAAGTTAACCCAGATTATCCCAGGTTTTCATGCTGCCCCTCTGTTTCCTGGCAATTTCTTATCAGTAGGGAAGACTCCACACAGTAAAGTTTCTCAAAATAAAGTGCCACTTTCCCACTATGAAAAGCACTTCAAGGCAAGATGAGGGATTAAGAACACAGAAGGCTAAGTAAAAAATATAGGAAGAAGAGCCTTCCTATTTTTCACCTGCTGAAGATCTTGCAATCTTTCCCTCACTTAATTTCTTCCCGTACTCCCTGGAAGGAGGGAATAAGAACGAATGAGCTCTGCAGTCCTACCACCATCCAGACATTGTAGCCTTTCCTAAATCCTCCCCCCCCCCACCACCAGCAAATGAATTATCACCTCTAAAGGGATGCTGGCACACTTGTTGCAAAATTTTTTTATTATTATTTTTATTTTTATTTTTACCGTATTAACTGGCAAGCTAAGGGTGTCTTAAGAGAGAGAGAGTAAACATATGAGGGATGAGAACGTGCAGATGTGATGACAAGATTTAATTTCTTAAAGAGCTAAGTAACCACAAAATTATCTGTTTGATTTCCTCCCCCACTTTCTTTCTTGTCCATTTAACTAATACTTTGCATGTATCAGATTGTCTAATTCCGTCCAGAGCAAAGATGTATTTGATACGAATGAGAAACTATACTAGGACACATTTTGGGAAAGGAAATCAAAAGCTGATAATAACAGTGGTAGTAATATCTGTTGGTCTATGAAATAACATGTTGTGGGGAGGCAAAAATTTGAAATATAAAAAGTAATGAAAAAACAAGCAATGAACCATACTGTGATTTTTTAGGAGTTTCAGTGCAATTTATACACTGATTCCCTGCATTTTTAGCTGGTTTGGACAGCCTAAGAGAATTTCTTTTCCCTCTCATCTTGGCTGCAGTTTAAGTTTCCTCTTTGCAGGTTTTTTCCTGACAAAATATTTCAACAGTATTATGTTTTGTTGGAATAATTCATGCGTGAGAATAGCAGAGATAGTTAATTCAACCATAATTAAAACACACTAATATTTTTCAATAAATGTTTCCTTTTAACATCAGCTTCTTTTCAACCCTGCCACCACCAGCACATGCTCTTGTGTTCTGGTGTGAGCTGATGGTGCTTGACACACATGAGTGTGAATATTTCCCTTCAAGAAGACAAGAAGACAGTGTTTGGAGGCAAAGTATTGTAAAGTCAGCCTTTGTCTGTGTGTCTGTGTCATGAGCAATCTACCACGGTGCTGTGCATGGCTGAACCTGTGAATGAAACCATGAAAGGACATAACTTGAAAACATTTCATGCAGTGTGCCAGGACCTGAGCAGATAATAAGGAGAATTTTGTACAGTGCTGCACATAAATCCTCATACCATCCTCCTACTATCTTGCTTAGTTCTGGTCCAATGATCAGGCCTAGAAAGAATAAAAGCAAATCCCAGCTACACTGCTAGCCAAGTGATTTTTCTAGACAGACGTTCTACTTGAAGACACAGTCTAATAACACAGGCTCATTTCAGAAAGGCTGACAAGCAATACTGAGACAGTTGTCAGTGAAACGCCAGCTACATTCAGATGAGAGATGAAAAAGTCAATACATGCCATTAGAAAACCTGTAATTTCAGTCCCCACAAATCTATCCAAGTTCTCCTCATTGCTACAGTTTTTAAAAATAAGACTTAGTTCTGCTTTGTCTATTATAAATGACTTATGTTTCCATTTTGAAAACTAGATAGAAACATACGTGTGTTCATGAACTGCATCGTTGCCTCAAATAAATCCATTCTCATTCCTCAAACCATATCTTTAAAGAATGTGGGGATAGACAGAAACCCTGTAGACAATCCAGCATTGACTGGTGTCTGACTTGCTTGTCCCAGTATAAGAATCAAACCATTTTTCTCTGTACTAGTCTCATGAAGGCTATGTTCAGGGTGCTTGGTTTCATTGAAAATGAAACCTGTGAATATTTCCATGGAAAATGATGAAAGAGTTATTGCCCAATTTAGAATTCTTTAATCTTCCACTAACACAATTCCCTTTCTTCAATCCACGTAAAAGTAGTTTTTGTATCCCTCAAAGCATGCAGACTATGAGTCCTGTTTTCTGAAACAATAGAAGAGCTGGTGTTCATCATCATCATCCTCCTTTTGCAGAAATTTGACATATGGCTGTACAGAATCTGTGAGCTTCCACTGGAATATGAAAATCCTCATGAACTGATCCCTACTTGGTCCTCCCTTTGCCAATCCATAGACCTGTCAATAACCACGCTATGTCATGGTTCTCAGTCTTTTCTAGAAACATCAAAATTTAGGAGGAGAGACAGTCTTGAACTCTATCCGCGTGAGGCAGAATTAAAAGCAGAGTTCCATCAACAGTCATGGCCAACCAAACAGACTGGATTCTTCAAGACTATGTTCTCAGGAGAAAAAAAATTGTTCTGGCCTGTTCTTAAGAGGAAAAAAAATCTCATGAGCAAGTTACATCTGGAATTATATTCAAATGTTCAAATGAACTTATTTTGATATGTACGTGTATGATATATGGAATGCTCCATAGTACAAAAGGAATTGCTTGTATGTGAGGGGATAAGGGAAGAGAAATACATAGCACACTCAACAGTGGTTTTACAATTCATAAAAATGGGTAATTGACTGCTTGCTTCAATTTTACTAGAATGGCATCTGATTTTGCATTAATCTGACCAACTACAATCCTGAATAAAGCATGTTCAACTAACCTGCATTTCATTTCTAGTAATAACTTGCAATGTAGTTTACATGACAGTCTTGTTAAATCAATGACAAGAAGGGAAAGGAATGTTCTAGGATGTTTCTGTTAATCTGCAGGACGAATTTCTGTTATTGTTTTCACTGTTTTTCTGCAATTATGCCCAAATTTTGCTGCCACATTGCTTAAAGTAAGTTTGGGCCATAAAACCTGCTACTGGGCAAGAGAAAACCTGCTTCACCTCTTGTTTGCAAACACAAGCCTTGCTGCCAGATCACTTTTCTCAGGTTTTTTTTGTTGTTGTTTTTTTTGTTTGTTTTTGTTTGTTTGTTTGTTTGTTTGTTTGTTTCTGGAGAAAGAAGATTACCTTGGAGATTTGAAATCTCATCAGTTTCCTTTTGGAGATGTAGGATTTCTGGAGATCTTTAATGAGTTTTAACTGGAATTCTGGCTTTAATATAAACTTCAAAATGTGTGCACAAAAACCCCCAAAAGCCGTAGAAGGAGTACAACCTTCCTTATCTCTAGACATTCCCACTGCCTCATCTCTCCATGACAAACCTTTCTTAGTATCCCACTAGCACATTAAATTCCATGTGGCTGAACTGAACTCTTTAAATCTTTTTCCACTCAGTTGAAGCTGGCATTGGCACACTCCTTTGCTGCTGAAGCTCATCACCAAGGAGGGGGTTCTGCAGCACAGTGGCCAGAGGCTGTATAAACACAACCGCTCAATCTGCTGACATCCTCTGGAAGCTGAAGCATCAGTAGCTATTTATCTGAGCAGTCTGAATTAATTATTCCTTGACAAGCACTGTCAGTGTCTTTATAACACATTAAGAAAGTGAATCTATTTTTAAGTGGCAAATGGACCAGCTAACTTGCTGAGGACACAAGCAGGACTGTCAAGTATTGTCTGACAGCTGATGAAGTGGTAAAATACCTCATGTTGTTTCTGACTATGTCCCTAAACCTCTCATTCATTGCAATGGTTCAGAAAAAATCTTGCTGTATTGCTCCTCCTTCTGTCCCTTCTTCACAGAGCAATCCCCTGCCATCCCATACATCAATGTCCATCTCTCTGGGAAAAACTGTCTTTGTGTCACCAATAAGGTCTCCACACAACAGAAGGGCCATGAGGGGACACGCAGATGTCACAGCATGGGAGATAGATGCAGAAATGGACACTCTCACCAAAGAAAGAGTTCACTGCATTGTTCCCACTCCCTTTTCTCTCACTCTCATCTGTTTCTGTATTCATCCCAGAATTAATTTACTATAACTGTGGTAAACTATTTGAAAAAAGGACTTATTCAGATTGTAAAGGGATTATGTACTTATGTTTTCAATCTCTTTGTGGGGAAAAAGAGATGAGTTTTTAACACAGTAACGGGTTGTATTTAGTCCATATAAAACCCCATGATAGTTTCCAGATTCTTGTCTGAAAAAATACCAGAAAATCAACACTGGTAAGACCCAGAATGGCATTCAGGCATCTTCCTTTAAACACCTTAGAATAAGAAGAGGTATGTGAACTACAGATAAGAAGCAGAAATAAAGTCAGGTAGTCTTTGCATCATCCTGACCAGTTGCACTTCAGCTGCCACTGAAGTAAGTTCAGCCTCCTGGTGCTCAAGACAGCTTTGCTACAGATGGCAGATGTCATCAACCTTTTGCACATTGATACAGCATGAACCACTGTCTGGGCTCCCTGGGCTCTGCACAGCTGAACCAACCCAGGTTCTCAGCCTGCACACGTATCTCCTGCGCTTCAAACCCCAAAATCTTTTTGATGTTTCAGATTGGCTAGCCACAAATGCATGGCACTGCTAACCATTACTTGTTTTTGAAATGTCAGGTTGGAGTGTAATAGAAAGCCCATCAGTCTGTTTCAAATAATCTGATAATTTGATCAATGCCAGACTGTGAAAATGCTCCTGTGCTGCTCTTATGAAGCTATCACCATGCTCCACATCCACTTCTAAAATAATTTTAATTAAAGCATGTTGAATTTTAGTGAAGTATGCAGGAGAAAGTTGTACAAGAAGGAGCCGTCAGGAAAGCATTGAGGATTATTCCAAGTACTGAGAAGATCAAATAGGTCTTTCTGGCAGAACAGAGAATACACATTGCAGCGAAACAATACATCTGCAGATGAGAAAATGTCACAAAACCATATGATTGCATCCAGATTATCTGAGAATAATAAGGGGAACTGCTTCAGTTATTGCAACTCTTTCAGTCCTCTGTACCCTTTCCTCCTCACAAGTGTTTAGGCACTAATAAATTAAAGAGGAAAGCGTATTGAGAGATGATGCAAGCTTGGTGTAGGCCGAAACAAAAATTACCCCAAAACCCACAGAGTCAGGTTGTAATATTGCTAATGATCTCTGCAGAAAGCAGATAAGATCTCAGCTACCCAACTCAGTGTGAGTGCTTTCCACTTAAACTCAGCTGTTTACAAAGACCTTCAAATATCCTAGACAGAGGTGCAGAATAGGAAAAAAATCGCCATCGCCCCAAAAAGAAGAGCTACTGGTTTTTGGTACAGATGAGTTTGTTTCCATTCCCAGAGTCATGGAGGCAGTATCATCCCTGGCAGTGGCTGAAGATCATAGCCTGAGTACTGTAGAAAGAACAAGCATCAGTTGGTGGTTTTTAATTTTTTATTTTTTTTTTTTGCTTTAGCTATCCATTCCTCCCTGCTTCAGTCATCTCATCCCGCTTGTTCCCTTCATTCTCTTTTGGTAAATGTTGTCTTACTGGTCAAACCTCATCTTCCAAACACCTTTCCCTGACAAAAAAAACAAAACCACTAAGTTTGGTATCATCAGAACTTGGTTTTAGTTAAAGTATCCTGAGAAATCCAGACCCTGCCCCATGCAGATATTACAGCAGCTTTTTCTTTCTTAATGAGTGTATTGGGTTCACATTAGAGTTATGTTAGCATAATGGAGAAAATAAATTAACCAATGCTGAATCTTTAAGATTCTTACTGAATCTTTAAGATCCCTGAATTACCAAAATACAAGTTCAGCTTACTCATTTGCACTCACACCAGACTCCTACCTCTGCTTAGGAGCAGCAACAATTGCTTGTAACACTGATCAACGACGGCTGTCACAGGGGAACAAGCCTCAATGCCTCTGTGACCATGGCTTCCAACTCTTCGTCATTTTTTGTTGGGAGCTGGATCAGTGATTTAGATTTGTTCCTGTAATTTTATCTTGGTTAATGTAAAAGAGCTTTCCTCACCATGAGGCAGCAAGGGATGCATTCAAAGAAAGAAGGCATATTAACTAAAGAGACTCAAAAAAGTATTTGATTGATTACTCATTCAGGGATTTCCTTGCTACCTCTGCAAGCCACCTCTGCTCTTTTCACCTGACTGTCTCTTGGCACACCACAGCAGACAAATCTGCATTGGCCCACATCTATACTATGGAGGTGAAGCAAAATGGGCTTTCTGCAATGAATCACTCTGAGTAAAATTCTGAGTCATAGAGAATTCTCTAGTCTTCAGTTGCGAACAAAAAGCTTGATTTTAACTGCCACATCTGCACTGCCTCAAACTCACTGCAAGAGCAGTTTGCCAAAAGGCATCTTATCTGTTGCTCCCTCCACAAGAAATTCTGCCTTGACTGCCTCCAAGACTTGCAGTACAGTGAAGCACAAGTAATGGAAAGCCTCCTTGTGTACTTCCCTGGGACAGAGGGCAGAGACTCTGAGGATCTGCAGAAGTAAAACTTCTGATCTTCAGTGTTTTTAACACTGACTTTGAGCATCATAATAGGAACAGCATTTTGTGTATATTCACCCGTCTCTGGAAAAGGAACAGAGCAGGGAGCCAGATTAACTGAAGGGGTGGCAGAGCTTCCTGCTACAAGATATTTTTAGGAGAACATAGCAATACTAGGTGTAACAGCTAAGTATTGGGCAATACCTTGACAAGAAGGGGTTCTGCTTGTTCAGAAGAATGCTTAGTCTTAACCTCAAATCCTCAAAATTACAACTGTCATTTCACCATGTCAGGGCCCTATTATTTCTGCCATTTGGAAAGAGATGCCAGAATGTTTTTTTTTAAAGACTGATTAGCATTTCTTGACAGATTACATTTCATTAAATTAAATAATGCTCCAATTAATTGATCTGTTAGTAGACATTCTTAATTTAGCAAATGCTGAGGAGAATGCTAAAATTACCATTATATTTCTGACAGAAGTACCAGTGAAATGTGGTAATTGATAGCTTTGCTGTTTTCTCTGATGGCCTGAAAAGCTTTTAAAGCTAAATTCTGTAACCATGCTCATCTTTGGAAATTACTTTTGTGAGACCACAAATTTAGTTCTTGCTGAGAAATCTCATTTTAGTAATTTTTAACACAATTTATAATGCATAAAATAAATTAGCTTTTGCAGCTAAGCCAGCACACTTTTCTTCAATTTTTATCTCTTTCTAATATATATTTGACCTTGAAAACAGCAGTGTCTGTAGGATACTGCAGACTAAGAACAAAGAAATAATTTCCATTCCATCACTATGGTTACACATTTTTCCATCTCCGGCACTGAGCTGTCTGAGAGTATTTAATACAGAGTCCTTGGGAGGACATGAAAACTTCATTTAATATCACTTAGTTCTGATTACACAAACACACACATTCACAAACAAGCACACAGAGCAGAGCCCTGGCTGTAGCAAACGACTGCATTCTCTCAACATTGCGCATTAGACAGGACCGACAGTAGACATTGGAGTATCATGGCCCTCCATCCCTCACTGGCAGGTTTTCTCAGTCTCACATGCACATGTCTCCAGGGGTTCAGCCAAAATTCAGTGCAAGCACCATGGCTTCCAGTGGGTTTAGCTCAACACTAGCTTCATGGACACCTTTAGTCCCCACGAAGACAGAGTAGAACCAAGAGTCACGGCTTCCCTCTGGTCACTGTAAATTTGATTTGGAAAAAATTTGAAATGTCCTTTAATGACTATCTTTATTCTGACCAAACAATGCAAACCATGGACCCAAGAACAAGGAACACATCCAGAGAAAAGGAAGAATCTTTACACTGATGGTTCTGCACTCTTTTAATTAACTTTGTCACCTCCTTGGCAACTGAGTGCTATGGGTCAAAATTGTTCTGTTTCTTCTCTTTTCTTATGACCATGTCTTGGTTTTTGACTTTTTTCTTTTATATGTTCTCTGTATTCTTTGCAGGTGTATTTTTAGCTCTGTAGCCTATTATTGTATTCTAGATAGTTCTCCTAGTTCTTTTCTGTGCCCTTTGCCCAGGAAGAAAAGACAAAATGAATTCCAGAGCTCCAAGCCCCAGTGGGTACAAGGCCCCAGTGCTGTCTTGGTTCTTCCTGGCTACCAAGGTTGAATAACAACTCTTTGAGACACATTTCCATTGCAAAGCACAGCCAGTGCTGAGGGGGGGCTCCAGAGAAGGGGCTTTGCCTCGAGGGGGAGCTACATCACCACTTGTCCTCCTAATGGGTGCTTTTTTGTCAATTATGCTGATTAGCCAAACATATAGGAACTGTATTTAACCTGTATAGGTGGGCCTTGCCATGACAGCCCCTGGAGGCCTCCAAATAAAGATCCACTTTTATATTACCTCCTATACTAAAATAATCTTGAGCTTTATTTCTAGGTTGGAAAAGGCAACACTTAGGCAGAATCACTACATTTGACACTTTTGATTTTTTTGGTTTTTTTGTAATAAAGAACTTACCTTCTGTTGGCTAGAACACATCCTATGCAGTGTTTGTGCAGTGTCCTGTAACAGGCACATCTCCTCACTAAGAAAAAAAGTTCACCAAAATCACAATAATTAGTGTCACAGTATACAAAACACTCGTGAGCTTAACTCATCAGAGACTTCATTCGGATCTAGGAAGAATTGCTAGGAAATAAATTCCTGAAAAAAATAGAAACTGACATACTGATTTCATTTCTGCAAGGACTTCTTGTTCCTGAAAATATTAAGCACATGTTGAACTTGAAGTAGAGCATCATCATTGACAATTCTTATCTCTATGTCATGGTTTTTAAAGTTCATCTCTTTTACTTTGATAGCTTCCTTTTTCCTGTATTGATACAGAGCAAATTTTTTCATATCGCATGAAGATTTAAACAAATATTTTTCCTTTTTTTTTCTTTTCAGAGTTTAAAAAGAAAAAAAATATGGCCAAGTTGAAAAAAAAAATAACTTCACCAAAAGCCACATTTGACAAAAATTAATATTTGCTGAAAATAATATGTACAGTACTTCATTTTAAAATTATGTTTCTCATGAAAACTTTCTGACATGTGGTTATCATTAAATTCTTTTTTCCAGAAGACACATGAAGAAATCACCACGTATCTCCTCAGCCAAGATGTTACCTCCTACCTGACATGAACCCTCTTCAAACAGGGTTTCTTACCTCGTCCATGCAGAGTGCTACAGGAATCAGTTGTGCTGTTGAGAGGACATCAAGCAAGGAACTTCTGAAATGTCACAACAGGGAGAGGAAAGAACACTATTTCCTGCAGCTATACCTGAGACAGATAAATAGTATATGCTATAAGGATATACTATAAGGTTCAAGGATGTATCCAATAGGATTCAAGCCTTCAAGAATGCAAACAGAGTTGTAAAGCTGAAGAGGTCCATCCTGTGCTGGAAATGAGGAAGAGGTGACCAAAAAAATCCTGCCATGCTTGGTCAGCCCAAAACCTGAGGTGGAGTTACGGTCTAATTTCTCCCAAGGTGGAAGGGCAGAAGCTGAAGGACAGATTACATCCATTTTCCTCCAAATTTCTCTCCCCCTCTAGACTATCCAGAGTTTGCTATGTCTTTGAGCCTCTGCTAACACCCTTACTGGTACTTCTCTGAAACAAAGTGATGTCATGTTTATACATTTAATAGAGTAATTCTCATGTGGTCATCCTAAATCATCAGGCAAAGTGCCATAGCACTGGAAGTGCAGATAGTTTTCTTCTGTCTTGTTCATCCCTTACCCTTTCTAGTAAACCTTAAACGGCATATTTTCTCATCTGTAATTTATCTTGTATTCATACCCACAAGTAACTGAGCTGGGGATACTATCTTCATTTCTATAAAGGCACTGGTAGCTCTTTTATGAGTGTCTGGTACAAACAGACCTCAGACTCCACAAAAAAATTCCTGTTGCATTAGCAATTCATTTGTCTGGGCAGTGTAGCTAAAACTGTGAGACTCTTACTCATATAATCTGTATCTACATAAATCTTCTTCAGGATATTAGATGTAATGACCAATTCTACATTGAGCAAAATGAAAGGGTGTATGTCAAAAGGAAAATAAGCACTTCCTTTCCTCCCTAGTGCTAATGGCAGCAGAATAGAAAGGCGGATCCCTCAGTTCCCTCAAATATGAAGCGTCAGTAAAGTTCTATACTTTGAAATATAACAGGGTGGGATCTTTCAGGGTTGACTTAATATTGTTTAAGAATGCACTGTGGGAGATGATGAACTTGAAAAAATGTGACTTGAGCTTCCTGTACAGGATTGATTCCTGATTGGGTAATTAAGAAAAGAAAATGACTGTGTGCAGAGAAAGCCTCCGTGATGTCCACTTGGTATATTTCAGAGCAGTAAAAGCAGCTTCTTACTGCCCCTTTATAGTTTCTCTCTGGCAGGTTTCCAGCCCACTCCTCTAGAACTGACAAACTGTTTCTTTTTTTTTCTTTTTCTTTTTTTTTTTTTTGTTTTAAATTTTCAACAATCATCATTTTGAAATTATCTTCAGATAATGTATGTGGGCTGTGAGTGAGAATAATCTAGGGAAAAGTGGCAATAGCAATTAACAATAAGGGGAAGTTCTTAGAAAAATGCCATTCTTTTCAAGAAGAGTTGTAACACTATTTTCTGTCAACACAATTTTACTTTTCACAGTAACACATAAAAAGAAATATGTTTTAGGATCATCCATATTGACAAATTAGCATACCTCTAGAAACTATTCTTCCTGTGTTTCTTATTTGGCTAGACATTTAAACTTTGATTCCCACTTCATCTCTGTAAATTTGCTTACAGGAATATGAATCCATGGGTTATATTTTCTGAAAAACCTAAAAAGTACTCTTTGCAATGTGAATTTCTAGTCTTGAACAAATATCTATGCATATACGTACACATACACCCTTCCTTTAACCAGCTGAGTATATGAAATTCAAATAACGAATTGGTGTATTGGTCACAACTACACACATCAGATCCTAGAAATTCTCATTTTAAGATGGCTTTCTATTGATTATATCTTGGCCTGGAGTCTTCTATGCTGGGGATTTCCTTCAGGCTAAGTAATTTTGGAAAGTTTAAATGTTTCATATGAAAGATGTAAAAGAAAAAAAGTAAGCACTTACTCCAATTAAAAAAACAAACAAACCAAACAAAACAAAACAAGAACCACCACCAACAAGAACAAAAAACAAACCTCAAAAAACCCAACTAAAATCTCTTTATGGCTCATCTTTGAGCAGAGAGCATTATCTTCTTATACTTTGAACAAAATATGTTTTTTGGGAGAGAGTTAAATGTTTTTTTCAAGAATATTCTCTTTATTGCCACCACATCTTTGAAAAAACATCAGTTCCCACTTGTTCAGCCCAGATATGCCCAGCAGTGAGTGTAGCTGTTTACTTCACTAATGCCCCAGTCTTTACACCCCCTCCATAATCAGAGTTCTGTGCTTACAGAGCCACAGCAGATCCACCCCTGAGACAAGAGCAGGGAATTAATTACTGCTTGGAATGACAACATGTGGGCCTCCACTCAGCTAAGCAAGGAACAGAAGATGATACCTGGACTTGTGCAAAAGTACCCAAAACAACAAATCAGGATACATGGCTGGGAAACCAAGTTTGACGTGAATGAGCAAGATGCTGAACCAGGAAAATAAGGCTAGAGTTTGGTCTGATTAGGGACCTACGAGTAATTTCTCAGTCACTGTGGATTGAAAAAGCCTTTGCAAAACTATGATTAAAAATTCACAATATCTTTATGTAAAACAGAAACAGGACCAAATTAAAATTGCTCAGCTGTCATTATATTTGCCATTATGTGTTGATAATCAGCTTGTATACTTTGGCCTCTTTATATATTTAATATATGTTTGACACATCTCTAAATTCCTGTGATTAGGTAAAAATAAATCCAAAGCTGAAATTTGGGTGCAGTTGAAAGTTATTGTAGATTTGTCTTGAACTTCAGCTGACTCTAAAGAATCATGATGACTGGTACACCTCATATTAATTCCTTCCTCAGGGTTTTTGTGCTAAAGGTGTCATTATTATTCCACTAGGCTTCCAGTGGTGTGACAGAACTCACAGCAGCACAAAAAAATTCTGCTCTCTTAAACAATTATCAGCAATCAAGTGGTTTCTGAGAAAACACGGGTACATACTTCACTCCCTAAGAACATCATAAAGCACAAAGAGGAGATGAAGGAGCAACACCCTGACACAAAAGAAACCCCACTTACAGCTGATGTTTGTAAAGAAAACAAAATGTTCTTGTTAAGCATGTTATTATCAATCAAAAAAACCCCAAAACAAACCACATAAACAAAGCCACACCACATAATCAAAACGACACCATCATGGAACCCCAATTGCAATAATCTTCCACTGCAAAGAGCAATTTTTTGGTGTTCACATGCTTCATGATGTAAAATATGAAGCAAGAGTCTTGCAGCACAGCAAAAACAACTTGCAGCACTATGAATGCAAGCGTAGAGATAAAAAAATTATACTTTTACAGGAACTATTAGGTGATCCTTCAAAGCCTTGAGCAGATTGCAGAGAAAAAAAAAAGGAGTGCTCAGGTTGTCCTCTGCACTCATTAGCACAGGACACACTACTTTTCCCATGCCTTACACTGCTTGGAAGAGAGCAGAGTGAAATCTTCAACTTTGTACCTTCTCTTCATTTCTGTGTCATGTGAGCCACTGCTGCTAAGTTTTGCCTTTGGCCAGGGCAACACAGGACTAAACAGGACAACAAAGAGTACTTTTGTGGGGTTTCATGCCTGTATCGTAAAGGAAATAGCAAGATAGCTATTGCAGAAATTATGAGAGACCAAGAGCACTCAAATCTTCCTGGAATCCATGTGATTTGATTCAAGTCTAGCAGGAAATGGCTCTTAAAGCACATAGTTAATGTAGCACTTTTAGAATGCCATTAGAGTTCTGATATATTATTAATTAGATGAAATAGGGACAAAAGACATAGCTGATACCAATTACTATATAACAGGCAGTAAATAGTCTGACTTTTCAATCTTTCAAGTCTCCTAGGTGCAACTACATAAATGCTTTATTTTATAAATATTAATTTTCTATCAAAGTGAACTGCCTTATCAAGCAAATTTCATGCATATTGTACAGGTGATGCTAAATGTCCTCTGGACATAAACAGAGTTTATCCAATTTTCATTTCAAAATCTGTCGCATTTTAATAAATTTATGTGAACTTTATTTAAAGAGGGTGTATACATATACAGGACTAGCAAAAAGCTATTTTCAGCTACCACTGTTCTCTAATAATTTCCAATTTCTAGAAGTATTATACACTGAAGGTAGTAGTGGGTTGTTAATTAGATTGGACCAAGCACATCAGAAGCCAACTGACATGCTACAGACTTCTCTGGAATAAAGTAGGAGTCCTACAAAGGCAGTTCCAATACTTTTAGTGCACTCCAAATAACATGAACTTCTGAGAAATTTTTGTCAAAAGAGGTTTGGCTGCAAGATGAGCAGCATATAGCTCTTTTGGGTTCTCAACAGAAAAAATACAAGACTAAATCTTGCCAGAGAAGGCACAGGAGAGAGAAAGGACTGGCTGATGAGTGTTTCTACAGGAACAGCTTTCATTAATCACCTTTTGAGAAAGCAGGGGTTGTTTGCTTTTCAGGAAAAGAGATTATAAGTGCCACTAACTTGTCTTCTTTTCCTGGTGAGTTTAGACCTCCTGTTGAGTAGGAATATGCTGAGGTGAAGCATGACATAATAGAAAAGAACTCCAAATACACCCTATTATACAGCTTACAGAATTTCAAGGTAACAATGCTCCCTTGGATAGCAGCATATTCCTAATTTTAACATCCTTTATAGGCTAGTCTGGTGTGATGGAATCAGATTGCTGAAAAAAACAAGGTGTTTCAAAAGTTGGAGCTGCTGCTTTGCAAGAGCTTTACTGAAAAATGTTTTTTAATTACAACCATACAAATATTTATAGAAACATATTCATTGTGTTAACGCCATATAAGCCATAGTAATACCATTTTAAATTTTAAATTTGTATTATCATCCTAAGAGTCAGAATCTGAAAATTGTATTCCATACCACTCTGATTCATTGTAAGTGCTGAATACTAGCAGAAGAGTTATTCTCTGTGTGCAGTGTATAAAATTTGGAGGGCAAACACTGCAAATAAAAGGACACAATGTGAAAAGCAAGCTCAGGCACTAAAGAATTGAAACTCACACCTGTATATCAATGCCTGCACACAGGATAGGACTGTGTAAAAGCACATGTGTGCCTTTTTGCAGCAGAATTCACAATCTTTGCATGGTCTTGAGTCATCTGCTTAGCAGGAATTAATAAACCTTTAAAATTGTACAGGTTTTCTTGGAGAGCCTGCAGATACATATCCTTTAAAGAGGGCAGGCAGGGTGAAAAATTAGTGTAACAAAGAGATTTTTATTTTGTATACAGTCTTGCTTACAATATCAGTAGGGAAAAATATAAAAAGTTGTCTGAAGCAAAACTCCCATCAGATTCTAATGGGAATTACATGCTCAAATCATTGCATAATCAGGGAGTCTCAAATTCACACATCTGTCACAGTTATCTACCATTTTAAATTACTGCAGATAAAGCACACACAAAAAATGGAAGTTTTCCCTTTCATGCTGAGTCCATTACCTCATCTTTTAAAACTGACCAGTCTTCTATTTCATACTATTTTATTTTCATTCATTTTCATTCATTCGTAAAGGAATATTCACCTTTGTCATATAAAATTCACTCTTTGTCAAAAATAAAATGTTCTATCCTCTCTGCCCAGTAACTGGTCTAGGTGTCATTTGGATTTCATTTTCCACCTTCCTAAGACATAAATACAAAAGCAAATGGAGAGCAAATGAGAACTGAAGAAGGGTATAGAATGTCCAAGAAGTTTTGATCATAAGACAAATAGGTGAGATCTTATACAATTTTGGGAAATGTACAAAACACTTCGATAATTTTTACCTTGACTGTTGAGTCGGTTTCTTTGGTGGTGGTGGTCTGGGTTTGGGGATTTTTTTGTTTGTGTTTTTTGGTGTCTTTTTTGGTTTTTTGTTGCTGTTTTTTTGGGGTTTTTTAAGATGACCAAAGAATTACAATTAACAATTGCTTGTTAATTGGATTGCATGTTATCATATGAACAGAGATACGAAACAATGGATATCCTAGAAGGCGATAAAAGTCAAGAAAGCTTTTTTTGGAAGCTAAAAGCCACAAAAACTCTCTAAGGACATAACACTGATAAAGGGAAGCCTTGCTTATCAACAGTGATGTCCTATCAGTTGTAAAGAATGAGAAAGTTATGTACCCAGAATAAGACTAGAATTAGCACAGCAGGAATCAAAACACAGTCATGATTTTCATACCACGTCTTTATAGCCCTGTATGTGATCATTCTTGCTAACATAATTTAGCAATCACCAGCTTTCACTTTTCTACAGATTTAATATAATGAAAAGTCCACTGTGAACCATAGGCTCAGTTTTGGCACCTAATGACCCATTGCATACATAGAGAAGAAAACTAGAATCATCTCTGTGGGGTCAAAGCTAAATTTTACTCTTTGTCCTCATATGTTTTACTAGAAATACCACACAAACTTCTATGTGTTTCTTTTCTGCCTGATGATCTTTCCAGGTCCGTAACAATCAAACTGCTAGTTTCTTATATTACACATGTAGCAGTGATTGAACAGGTAGGATCTTTCCAGATTTGTTGTCACCCTCTTATTCATGATGTAGAAAGAGTGGCTTTCCTCAATTATACAGGCTGCAAAATGTGGAAGTTTGATATACTTTTGAGAAATTGAAAGTACAGGGCTAGAGTAAAAGTATGAGAGGTAAATGTAAAACAGAGCTCCAGGCACTTATTTTCATTTGTTGACAGAACCAAAGACCACATTCATGCTATCCAGAAAATCAGAAAAGATGTTTGAAGAGACCTATGACAGGTATTCTTAGATGCAAAATGACTGAATATCAGACCAGGTATCTTATTACCTCCCAGCAGGAACAGGAAGAAAAATCACTACCCTGACAAACTAAAATATTCTCTAAGAAGGCACAATTCCCACCCCAATGGCTATCCACAAAGCTTCTTCCCGGGAATAAATTATCCCAATGTGATAGAATTATCAATATGTGACAAACCTCTCTTTGAAGTCACTGGAATTAAAACTGAATGTCCTTTGTTTGTCAAAGAGAATGCATCAGAAATACTATGCAGTAGTTCATGTCTATTTGCATGAAATGATGGAGAGCAGGTAGTTCGGATGATGTGGATTTTAAGAGGACTGTACAGCTCTTAGCATAGCTTCACTCTCTGAATTGTTCACTAATTGTTCACTGTGAGAATAGCTTTTAGCTGATGTCTGCAGTACAAGTAGCTCCATGTGTACTTGGGGTCATTCACAACATATGAAATTTCACTCTTCAGTAAGTCATATGGCTCTTTAACCAAATAGGGTACAATGTGAAAAAAGAAAAATGGAAGAAGAAAAAAGAAAGAGGAATGAAAACCTTAACTGGCAGCATTAATTCAGTCACAGCCAAATTAAAGAGAAATCTCCTGAAATGCTAAGAGTGACTGATCTTCATTTAATTCAGCATTTTTCCAATACATGAACAGAGGAAACTAGGCTGATGCAATTTATAGTGTACTAAAGGTATACACTAGCTTATGACTACCAGGAATCCAGAAACACACCAAATATATTTTTAATATATTTTAATATATTTTTATATATTTTAATGCATATACATTTAATATATGTATGAACTTCTTGCAGGATAATGGCATTGCAATTGTAACAGTATTTTTGGTTAGCAGGACTGATTTCTACTGTTTATGTTGTGTCACTCGGAATACAAATTAATTACAGATTTGCAATCTCCATGGTGAGCAAAACAGATAGCAGTGTGGGGAAATAATATAACATCTTCTGTTTGTTTTTGTTTCTTCTGTCACTGTGAGACCTGAGCCAGACCTAAGGAAAGATCTTCATTCTACTCAAGCTGCATATTTTGTGTGGATGAGAGAAGTGAGAATGCTCATTTTCCCTATGAGACATGATTTTTCTCTGCCCTGATTCTACAACATTCAGTCTCTGACTCCAGACTGTTCTGTGTGCCTTGCTATTGTGTCAATGTACAAACACATCATCAAAATAATAATGAAATAATGAGCCAACAAAATGAAGGGGTTTTTAATTTTCGTTTTCAAATTCACCACTTTGAAAGAATCCCAGATATTGCCAACTAAGTACATTTTATAGTACAAAAGATGAGGGGGGAAACCAAACATTTTTGATCAGTAGTAACAATTCTCAAATCTACTTTGTTGCCATTGCCCTAGAAAGATTCGTCTTTCTACTTGAAATAGACAAATAACTGATAACAAAATTTACAGTAGTTTTTTTCCTAGGTAGCCCCTCATCTGGACAAACAGTGTTTGCTCACATTCGTACATCCACACAATCTTACTAATTTCTATTCTAGTTTTTTCTTAATCATACTGAGATAAAGCAATCAAATACAGTATTTCTTTCTGTCCTTAGTGACTGTCATGAAGCCTGAAGTGGGAAGATTATGTATTGGTTTAAAAATAAGTACAGTAAATCAGCTTCGTTAGCTCTACTTTTAGTAGCTTTACTACAAAAGCCCATACCTGCACCCAAAATGACCCCAAACCAACCACAAACCACCTCAGCAAATCACAAAAGCAAATCAAACCTACTAAAGACACCTTTATTTTTATGTGCATTTCTCTACAATCAATTTTCCTCTCAGAAATCTGAAAACACTCTTTTCCCCTAACCATATTTTCCCTTCAAATGCTAGGTTTTAGGGTATTTTTAGCTTGCATTGTGAAAGGAACTGAAACTGGTACAGCTGGTTTTTCCAGAAAGGAACAGCAATTTAACATAGCTGTGTGGTGCAGGAAATTGCCAAGTACAAGAGATGCAGCTCCAGGATCAGGTGTGAGCTGGGGGCCAGGTGCACCTGGTGCTGCAGCAGTGTCTGCTGTCAGCTGCTCCTCTGGCACAAAGCAATCCCTGGAGCACAATCCTTTTCATTTAAAAGAGATGCACTTATGCCGAGAGCTGTGTGCTTGTGATTTATTCTGTCATTTCACTGTTACCTACCTCTTCTACTGCAGTCCTGTTTATTTTTTTTCTCAAGACTTGGTGACACTGATAAACTGTTCTCTTCTAAAATATTATATGAACATATCAATCTCATTGCTTTTCTTGGTCCACTGAAGGGAATTG
Organism: Turdus rufiventris; assembly: GCA_013186435.1. NCBI lineage: Eukaryota > Metazoa > Chordata > Aves > Passeriformes > Turdidae > Turdus > Turdus rufiventris. Next base: position 158,212 of record PYHW01010327.1, read on the forward strand.
TTTCAAAACTTGACTCAATTTGTGTCGAGGTTGGTCATATCATAAGAGTGAGCGTGAACGGCTGGGCTGCACTGCTGAGCTTAGGAAACTGCAAGCTGCCCTGTGCTAGGCAGAGGAGGCTCCAAAGACACTCGTAACTGACAGAAAATAAAAGTTCCACTAGTTAAGCATATTTTTTCCCGGTCTCTAACCAACATGACAATTCTGACATGCAGACAATTAAACTGAACCTCCCTGGAAAACTGTTCTAGGCTTGGAGAAGTAACCATCATGTGGGAAAACATGAAACTTGAAAATAACAAACCAACTCTCTTGGAAAACATGGGGTAGAGGGTAAGAGGAACAAGAGGTTTTCAGAAAGGTATTGCAGGTGGATATCCCAGTGCACAACTGCATGCAGAGTGGAGCACTCAAGAGGGACTAGAGCTCCACTTGCAACCACAAAACTCTGCCTTTGCTGCAATGCAATCCAGTGGGTTGGACTGAAGACCTTCTGAAGTCCCCATTAGCCTGACTTGTCCTCAGATCCTAGAGTCGTACACATTATGATGTCTTTACAAAATACAGAATTCTCCACATTTTCCTGCTGGAGCCACAAAAGACAGAGATGTATATTTCCTTGAGTATCACAGGAGAACCAAGATTTAAAAAAACCAGAATTGTAAAACTGAAATTTTGGATTGTAGTAAAAAATATTACTTGAACCATCATAGGTCTTTATTATGGGTTCAGATTTGCCCAAGGGTCAGATGCAGTGATTAAACCCAGCCCAAGTGCATCTGAAATCACAAAACATCACCCAGAAAAACTTACCGTGCTTCCAGCTACAAAACAACTTCACAATAAATATGAGTCTTGAAATGTTGTGCTTCTAAGTAGGAAAGTGTTCCTATTAATTCCATTTATCCCAAACTGTACCAAGTTATGACTAGAATAATTTTTCTTAGCTACAGAAGGAACAAAACCAACAGTCACAATTTTTTTTTTGTAACACTGAACTCACTATATTTAGTTTATTCAATAAGAAATCTTAATAAATTCTAAAACTGCTCAAGGTAAGTATAATGATAAGTTGCTTAATATTAGTAAAACATTTTGTCATTGCTCAACTCTATCCAGTTTCAGGAAGTTACTATATTGGGAAACCATAACTAATGGTTCTTCTTAACTTTGCAGGTACCAACATAGTGAAAAATACATCATAAAAAATGAAAGCAAGGAAAAAATGAAAACATAGGTTTGGAGCTGTATCCGTTTTACATAAATTTAGAAAGGACTTGAAACTTCAGGGTGCTTTGTTCCCACAAGTGTGTAAGCTGGGGATTTTTGGCTTTTTGTCTAAGTGTGGCTGTTTTACAGCATTGATGCATACACATGGGACAAGAGAATGAGGGTCACAAGTGCCAACACTCAACATAAGACACATGCAATTTGTCTAACAAATGTAGAAGCTGCATCTGAAATGAAACTAAGAAATTAAACTAATTGCCTAAGACATCACCAGCCGAACACTACTTTCTAAACTTCTGTTAATGTCTTTCAAGCTTAACAGCACAAAGCAAATTATCTTCACGATAAAGCTTTAAATCCCTGACTATTCTTCAATTTCAAATATCAGAATACCACTTTTGCGGACAAGTAATTTTCTCCACAGTGAGGAAATCTCTTGCTTGCATGACCTACCTGTATATTAAAAAAAAAAAAAAACAAAACACGGTTTCTTTTGCCTCGATTTGCAAGACCTTCCTGGAAGATTTACAATCCATCCCCTCACCCCCAGGGTCATGACTAAAAGCTTCTGTGAAGAGGGGGTTTGTTTACAAGTTCTTCAGGGAAGTTGCAAGGAAACAATTCTGTGTTCTTCCTCTTCTACAGGCAGCCAGTCAAGATTTTGCTTTCCTTTCCCAGGAATGGGGAAGGGACAGAGGCTAACAAATAGCTCATTAAAAAAAGAAGACCAGAATTATTTGCTGTCAGGATTAAGGGTGGCTCTCCAATTACCAGAACAATAACTGTAGTCTACTAATACCTTGTAGGAATTTGAAACACACAGCTGAAACAAATTTTTTACAATATTTTTCTGTCATGTCTCATAACAAAGGAAAGGGTAATCAGCAAAATAGCAGGATAAGGAGACAAGTACTAACCATGTCCGGGTGAGGAGATAAATTATTGTTCATAGATAGTAGACACAGAAATGACAGAAAGATGGCTTGTGAGTGTCAAGAACAAACAAGATTTGATACCTATAGGTTAATGCCAGTAAAATCATCCCCCAAAGGGTGTCTCTAGTGCTCACTGAGCCAGTAGCTCAATGTCACCTCTTGCTTTAATAACTTAAATTAATAGTTTTAAGAGAGTGACTTGAGTTGGCAAGGGCAAGGAAGATGTTTGAAGCACAGGATATGGGACACAGCAATGAGAGCAGTGAGGGCTCTGGCCAAACAAATCTCCCCATCATAGACAGAGGATACTAAACCCAAACCTTTCTAATTCAGGCTGTTGCCAACCATCCCACTTTTCAAAAGGGGATTGGGGAAGGAATGCTGAGTTGAGCAAGGAAGTGATTATGTTCCCTGGGCTATTTTTATTAGATATAGTAAAAATTAATAAATAGAGACATGAGCTGGTTAACATAAATGAGGGAGTAAGAAAAAAAAATAACCTCAGCACCACAACTGATCACTGGGTAGAAAGGACAGGCTGAAATTTCATATGGTAATCTCACATTTCGGGCATCATCACAAATGCTAGAAGAAGGCACCATTTTTCACCGTTTTTCACAAACCTTGCACAGTGGAAGAACTCGGTCTGTCCCAGGAAGACTGCTATCAATAACTCGGAAGCCCAGATAATTTTATCACATCCCAAAATTCTCCAAATTACCAGGGTATTCAGAAATAAGTATTTTGGAGGGTAGTTTATAGGACAGGGGAATAACTGAACTAGGGGTGTTCTCAAATACCACGCTGTCCATTAAGTTGAATTTTTGGGTCAGGCTACCAAAGTGAATATTACTAAAGAATACTGCTCTTGTGAAAATATATTACCTAGGGGATAAGTCTTCACTTCACTGCATTGTTTTTATGTGTGTGCATGGAAAAGTCATGTCATGACACAAAAATGAACGGTAATTAGTAACAGCAAGCAGCATATGGCACTGATGGTTGTGGGAGCAGTTATTAATGTAAAAGAAACACAGCTTGCATGCTACGTCAGTGGTTTCATACCAAACCAGGTCAATCAGGCCTAAAATCACTGCTGATAGTCATCAGGTCTTGAGTCATGGTGACCCAAGCCAGTAATTGCCAAATCAACAACAGGCAGATGTTTTTAGCTTAAATAAAAAGAAAAACGTGACTACAATGGATGTGTTTCACCTTGAACTTGAGGTTAAGTTGGCCAGGAAGATGAAGCAGATCAAGAAATGTCTCCACAAGAGGAATGATGAGGGATGGGCTCATCTGTGCATTGCTGTCTGCTTTTCTGTGTGAACAAGCAGACCCTGGGGAAGTGACCTGAGAAGGGTCTTACTCTACCTCTGTAGATGGAATACTGAGATTTTGAGACCTATCATCTTAATTTCTGTGGAAAGGCCTTAACTTATGTTCTCTAGAGTATTTATGTAAAACACAGCATGATGGAGTGTCTGATGCAAGAATTTACAAATTATTCCTGTGATTTATTTCATCATTGCCCAAACTGTGTGTTTTAATCAGAGTTTATTTAGCTTCAACTTCCCTCAATTACTGCTATAGTTGAAATTACTACAGTGAGAAGCCCTTCTTATTAAGTTTCTATTCTCTAAATAATTAATTAAAAGACTGACCAAGACATTCATTAATCTTCCCTTTCATAATCTAAATGTATTGACAATATATTTTCCCTATAAAGGAGGTGATACCTAATTCTATAACCGATAACACCTCACTCCTGAGGCTTCAGCAAATCCCATTGATTTACCTCTGCTTTTAACTTTGGGCACCAGACCTCAGTGTTATGATTCAGTGGCTGTCACATCACAGCCAAATGCTCAGCGGCTGAAGTTTTTTTTACTGGACAACCTCTTGCTCATTCACAAGTGCACGATGCCAGAATTAATCCCTGCATCCAAACCACAGTGAGACTGAAGATGACCAGTGGCTCCTCAGTACACACATCCCCAGAATTACATAAAGAGGTAGTGGCATTTATTTTTTTTGGAGACATTTTGATTTCAGTGTCGTACAACTTAATTTCACTGGAATATCCTTAAAAATTTGTCTACACACACAGAGACATATGGATACCTACCAAAAATACCACTGACATTTCCAAGAGGCAAGCAGACACTCCCACAGTTCAAGGCGGACAAATATTTCAGTGTGAGCTCATCCAACTTCTAGCAGAGAGCAGCACTCATGCAACATCTTGGGAATTTTTTTATCAGTTAGAGAGGAAGGAATCCATAAATAGCATAAAACAAGCAAGACATATATGTCCTTATCTACACTTCTTTTCAGCTGACACAGGAGCTTCCAAGAGTGTTTTAAGGTGGTTCTTCACTGTATTCAAAAGTTCTTGAGTCCTAACACAATTGTTGTGGCAAATAATCATTTTCTCAATACGCATCGTAACTGAATTCACAAATACTAAACAAGTCAGAGAGAAGTTCCTCCTTTTATGAAGTGTTATTCCCTGACTTAAATCAGTCTTTGTCTTTGAATCATTTTATGTTACTCCCTGTTTAGTGGAACAGCAACTACCCATCCTGCTCTACAGACTTAGGTATAATTCCTCTATACACTTATGCTCTCTCACCAAATACCCTTTGTACAAGTTCAAAATCAGAAAATATCTGGGAAATTTATTTGCTTTGACACTGCTGTTATCTAGGTTGTAGTATATTGCAAAGATAAAATCAGACTGAAAGTGTAAAGTTTGCATTAATCCCACTAACAGCATGCTCAAGGAGCACTATGGGGAACCAAGCTCCCCACGTTAATTTTTCTTATCTAGGTATAGTAAAATATCAGTTCAATGTCAAACCTGAAACATGTCTCAGACACCTAAGGAAAGATATCCCTGTGGTTATAAGAAGACCCTAGGCAGTCTATCTCAGATGGAAGAGGAGAAAATGGGATCAAAACAATCAGACTCAGTGGCTGCTGCTGCTGGCTCATTGAGCTATCTATGTAGAAAAGTGGTGACATAACCCAGAAAGGGCTTTATCAGACTTGGAAACATTTAATGTTGTTAATGAAGGTCAAATGACAGAGGTTTGTGAATTTCTGGCAAAGAGCTATCAACGTTCACATCATTGCAGCTAAATGGAAAGTGTCTGGTGGAACTAGGCCATCCATGAAAACAAATCTTTCAGATACTCCCTCGACAGGACATTTGCCTTCATCCCACAAATTTCTGTAGCGCTCTGCATGGCTGATACAAATGGATATCATAGAAGACATAGAGCTCTCCAACATTGCTTTTATAAGAAATCCCTTCCTTTCCTCACTGTTTCATGGTTTGGACTGGTAGTCAGAATTTTATTGGGAGGGAGGACCAAAAAGCACTGTAGAATGTCAATGGGAATGAAGCTAAAAGGAATGTCTGAATACTATATTTTGGTCAATACAGATTTTTAAATGGAGAAGAACCTAGCTTGTATTTTTAAGCCTCTCTCCTCCACAGCTTTTAAGGAGAAAAGAGATACTTTTCTTTCTATTAAGCTATCAAAGCTCACATATAAATCCCCTGAAGCTACCATTTTGTATTCATATTTACAGGGATTTTCTACAGGGGTAGAAATATGCTATTTTCCTCCTATACTCAACCACTCTAAAGAGGCACAGCTTTCTTGGACATAAAATTGACAAAAGCATACTTTTCTGAGCAAACTTTAAATAGATGTGTTTTTTTCCTGGGATGTAAAAAAGTCAAACACACAACAAAAATACCCCAGAACCTCTAAGCAGAGTAGGTTGAAACTCCATCCCTAGCGAAACATCTCAACCAAATTTGTAAAAATATATTTTGTAAAGCCTTCCTCAGTGGAAATAGGAGGATGTACTGATACCTGTACAGTGGTTTTGTCATGGAAGAAAACAAGAGGAACTAAGAAATGCAAAACTGACAGACTTAAAGGTTGAGGGTCTCTAGAGAAAAATTAGGTGCATCTTGACTGACAGATGCCAAAAAAAAGGCTAAAACTCATTTTCTTCCTTTCTCCCTGCCACCCCAATATCACACAACTTAAAAAAGCAAAGAAACATATAGACAGAGAAGGGAGAAAAGGAAATAAGAAAAGGAAATAAGTCAGTCACTGTGTTCCTGATCTTCCTTCTTCTTCAATAAAGAATCAGCATGCTCTGGACCATCTGCCAAATGGACTTCTGCCAATGCACCAGAGGAAGAACTGGACACTGAGTGAATTTATTGCAGGAATTTAACCTCTTACAAAGTGGTGGAAAAGTATTTACATATTGTTCTGCAAAGATCACTGCATGGGTTTCTTCAAATCCAGAGAAGAGTTGCTAATAGACCAAATGCTGGCAAATATATGAACCTTGTGCCTGTGCTGACTTATTTAATCATCAACAATTCCATCATCTTAGTAAGGTTAGACTTACTGGATCATCTGTTGCACTCATATGAAAGCCTCTATCTGGTAGAACATCTGCCAGTGTTTCCTTTAACCAGTTCATCGATCAATCAACAGTTCATCATCCAAGAGTTGCATGTCTGAGTGTGTGTATGTGCACACCTGTTCTTCATTCTTGCTATCACGGGAGTAGTGTTGACTCTCATTGTTTCTGTACTGTGGCATTTTCTGACATAACTACAAAAAAAAAACTTTGTGCATCTCTGTCTTGGGTTACAATACAGGATGTGACCAAAAGTATCTATTCTATCACCATAATTTGAAACCAGGCAGGGCCATTGTTCTTTATCTTTTCACAACCCATCCTTCCTCCAGCCAGTCATTTTCTGCTAATGGCCCATTGACTCCCACTGTGGGACTGATAAAATTACTGCATCCCATTGGAAGTTGCTCCAGCCAGGGGGAAGAGCCCAACATTTCTTACCAAGATAAA
>PYHW01010327.1:178510-196937 GCA_013186435.1 Turdus rufiventris
TTAGTTTATTCTTATTGGCATAAGGAATAGAAAATCCTGTACTACTCCAGTTTGAAGGCAAAAGCAGCACCTTGAAGATCCCTTTGATAAACTCAGTTGACTAACTTCCACTTTACTATGAAAGCATTTTTGTTTTTCAAAACAGACCTTTTTTAAGGCGACATGTAAAGTAGTACAAGCCAGGTACACAACACTCTCAGACAAGAAAAATCTTCCTGAATAAGCATAGCAGCTTAATTTTACCGTGATGGGTTTGGTTTTTGATGTTTGCTTTTGGTTTTGTTTGTTTGGGTTTTTGTTATTATCATTTTTCATTAATACACTGTATGTCAGAACACAGCTCAGAACCACTGGTTTGAAACAGGAGGATAAACCCTATGCAATTAGATAAATCTAAGTTTTTATATTTTTAATTGGCTGGCAATTATGTGCTAAAGTATGGGCTACTTTTTAGTATGTTTTTGTTTTGGATATTAGCTTATAAAGATTACATATTTGAACAATAAATCCTCATATAAAACTTTCAAAACCATGAAGGACAGTTTACTTAAAATCAGGAAACCACATTTATTCAACCCTGTTTATGATCCTATGAGCCTTTAAGTACTGTGGGACTCAGTACTTATTAGGGTAAAGTGTGAAGTGACAGTGGAGTTAATGAGCAAGTAAAGGTTCCAGTAAAGTTCCAAGGTTGTGTTTCCCCGACATTATGACCTGGATTTTGACACCTTAAATTTCTTTTTCAAAGATGTGCTATATAGTTTTCATTGTAAGGCCAAATAATTGCTTGCAGTAAGCATTACATAATGAACCTGACAATAAAACTTTTGCAGGTCCAGAGAGGGACTGAATTACTTGGGTCTACAGGTCCATTACTGCATGGACCTGGCAATGTCTGCACACCTTGAGTGCTTGGGTCCCCGTTATTGCAGCCATAGGGCTCCAGCTGTTTCCAGCACAAGACCTCTGAGCTTGCATCAGTGGTGGCATAAGCTGAGCCTCAGTGTTCAAATGCTCAGATGCTTTGAGATGTTGCCAGCACAAGCTGACATCGGAGGAAGAATAATAGCACATGCTGACCTTTCTTACTGCTTAACCATCCAAAATCCAGTGAAACTGAACTCTGGGATAGAAACGGCTTAGGGAAACACTTCTCTGTTTCACAGCTCTTCTTCCTGAAAACCATGGGATTTCATAAAAGTGCTCATGAAGTAAGACAATATACAGTAATTTCACGAATACAAGCCGCACCATTTTGACTAAAATTTTGGTCTGAACACAAAGTGCGGCTTATAATCAGGAGCGGCTTATATATGGACAAAGAACGAAAGGTTGCTGTTTTAGTTTGGAGGACAGGTGTCTGCTGAGAAAGGCAGGACCTTCTCTTTGAAATGGAGAATGTAAACACCCTGCCTCCAAATTATTATAATTTTGAAATCAAGGAGCTTTCAGGCAAAAGTATGGGAATTTGGAATAACAGTTCTTTACTAGGGAAATTAAAATAGAAATACAATGCTACAATGAAACAAACCCCAAACCCTGACAAAGTCAGAGTGCAACCTGACACCCCGTCAGGCAGGGTGTTGGTAGCAATCCCATTAAATGGTGGCTGCATCCCCCTGCAGTGACAGATGTGGTTCAGTTGGAACAGTGTTCCTGTAGAAGGTGCAGTTTCCCTCTAAAGGTCCAGTGGTGATGTGGAGAAATCCGGATTTCCTCTGGAGTCCAGAGGAGAAAGGGGCTCCCTTAGTGTCCCAAAACCTCTGTTTTTATCTTGGTAAGAAATGTTGGGTTCTTCTCCCTGGCTGGAGCAACTTCCAATGGGATGCAGTAATTTTATCAGTCGCACAGTGGGACTCAATGGGCCATTAGCAGAAAATTACTCCCTGGAGGAAAGCTGCAGTTGTGAAAAGATAAAGAACAATGCCGTGCCTGGTTTCAATAGATGGCCCATCAGCAGAATATCTCCCATGGAGATAAGGATCACTGCCTCCACCCTCAAGAGATGGTGATAGAATAGATACCTTTTATCACACCCTGTATTGTAACTTGTGGCTTATAGTCAGGTGCGGCTTATATATGGACAAAAGAACAAAAAGTTGCCAACACCCGGGAGTGCGATTTATATTTGGTGCGGCTTATAATCATGAAATTACTGTATTTATATTAAATTTGCTTTGGCTTCTATAATGCAGTGAGTCAGGAGCCACAGAGATCACTAGCAATTGTCCCCATGTTTATTTCTCCCCCCTACACCTCCCCCCAGTTTATTCACCATAGAAGGCAGTAACCCATGTAGCATTACTCAAGAAAAGTAAATTTCACTGTGAGAAATTGTGAAGATTGGAAACTGAAGTACTCAAACAACAACCTCCTCTTTATTCTGTAACTATGCTCAGTTTCCTCCAATACCGTATTTTGATGTTGTTGTTCTTGTTGTTGTTGTTAACAATATGGCTTAATCTGCCTTTCCCTCACCAGACATTTAGGGTTGCTGGCCTGATAATAACCTTGGAAATTTTATTCCAGTTTCCAAATGCAAATTGGCTGAACTGATAAGGCCTTTTTTCAGTTTGAGGAGTCGTGAAAACCTTGTGAACCTAAATTCAAGCTAAAAATACTAACACTACTCATGAAATTGCATATTCGCATGCCTTATGATTATCTTTTTTCTGCCCTCTGCCTCATATGACTCTCAAGGGTGTAACAAGCAGATGCCTTAATCCATCATTACACTTTAATTTGAGAGCCAGCCTAGCCATAGAAAGTATCTTCTGATTTTGTTTGGGACAGAAAATTTTCCTCTTAGTGCCAGGTTCAGTGCTGTTCTTTGGATTTGGTATGAGAATAAGGCTGATTTCTTGCTGATATGTAAGTTGTGAGTCGATGACTGTTCAGCATCTCATTCTCTGCCCATGAGCACGTGCACATGAAGCTGTGAGGAAACACAGCCAGGACAGCTGATCTGAGGTGGCCAAAGGGATATTCCACACCCAGAACATCATGTCCAGTATACAAACTGAGGCGATTTGACCAGGCACTACCAAGTGCTGCCTGTGGATGGGTTGGACATGTGGTGAATAATTGCTTTGTGCAGCACTTGTCATTTTTGGGTTTTATTCCTCTCGCACTCTCCTTTTTATTGCTGCTGTTGCTATAATTATTACTGTCATTGCTGTTATTGTTATTATTATTATTATTGTAAATTTAAGAATTAGTTTATTTATTTATTTATTTGTTTGTTTGTTTGTTTGTTTATTGTTTCTGTTATTAAATGATTCTTATCTCAGCCCATGAGGTTTACCTTTTCTTTCCAATTCTCTTCCCCCTGGGAGATTGGTGGGGAGTGCAGTGACAAGCTGCATGGTGCTTAGTTGCCAGCTAGAGTTAAACCATAACAGAAAGAAATAACTGGAAGTTGGCAAAGGGTGTCCTGTCTCTGTTTCTTCAGAGAAAGAAGGGATGGGTTTATTCCCTCACGGCTCCAGACAGAAAGGACTGGAGAACTTCCAGAACTTCCAGCACTTCCCAGTTGCTGGGGAAGAGATAAAGGTATTAACGGTCCTAGTAGAAGTTACCTTCATTAACAGGTTTATTAAGCTATAGGATAGGTCAAGATAAAAAAAATCCAACTGACTGAAACACACAGATGTGTTATGATCCAGTAACAGTTCAGAGAAGGACACAATGCTTCTGAAATGTCTGATTATACCTCAAAAATCCTGCAGATTTATAAGGGAATCAGCCAGGGAAAGTCCTATAGTTCCATAGTCCTATAGCTCTCACTTCTACCTCTTTTGCTTAACTGAAATTAGAGGACAATTGTATGAATTCCTCATTAATCTTATATGTTGCCTATTTCAACTTGCATATGTCCCTGAACACCAAAATGTCCTCAAGGTTGATGCAGTTAACAACTGTTGTATTTAACCTGGTGGAATATCACCACAGTTCAGCATAGACTCACAGCACTCCATGGAGATAGCCAAGAGAAAGAAGGAGAGAGATATATGTCAAAGAGGCTAAAATCTAATCAAAGCTTACTTCTATACTCACCTCAAGGATGTTCAGACTCTATACATGTAATCCAAATGTGAGCTGGAGAGTATTGCATAGGGTTGTACTCAGAATTAAAATGCTAGCCTTTTTTTCAGTCATGACTTGTGCTTCACGTGTAAGGGTACAACAAAATTGTTCCTAAGAGTTTCAAAAAGAAAACTAATAGAATAATCTAATAAAACTTACAGGGGACATGATAGCATTATGTGGATCTGGCATGGACATGGGAATCAAAATCTTGCTCTTAAACGCACATCTTTACAATCATCAATGTAACACAAAAACCTTAAAGAAACCCTGCAGAAATTCAATAGACACTGCTGACAGTGCATTCTCTCACAGTGCTCCTCTTCTTCATTGCTCACAAGGAAATCCTTACCAGCAATTAGTTTTTGAATTTACTGCCTGACACTACACATCTTATGAGCTTCCCTGATCTTCATATTCTTCCACTTTTTTATTATTTTAGATCCTTTGTGTCACACACCACAACAGAAAGACAGAAAGGTAAATTATCGATTTGGAAGCTGCAGTGGCTAATGCACCTGAAAGCCAGGAAGTTTCACTCTGATCCCTATGTTGCTGTTGAATCTATTCTTCGATTAAATATCATTAATGGAAGATGTACACATTCAAATATTAATAAAATACTGCTTCTCCCACAGTCATCATCATCTATCAGAGGTGTGATTTGTTTACAAAATAAATTATATTATTTTAAACCATTGGGTAGCATTTTAGTCATAGGAGGCAATTCCATTCTAATTTAATAGAGAAGAGATATGCCTAACTTAAATACCCATGAAACCCACTTTTGAGCTTCAAGTAAATTGCATATTGTGAAGGGACCTTAACATGTCTGTGCTTGTTAAACTGTTAAAATGAATGTGTTTAAACTTTATTTACTGTATACAATTTTATCTGTTCACCAAGGATCCCTTAACAGATGCTCGATTGTAATGACTATTTTTGATATCTGTTTCAGAGGAAGTGGAATGTGTAGCATTCTTGATAAAACCCACAAATTCATCCCCCCCTATAAAAGTTACTGCAACTCTCATTTGTCACTAAAGAGTCCTACACCAACTCATAGTGTTTCTACTTTAAATCCAGCTACTGTGCTCTATTATTATATAATTATCTATTGAATTCTGCATTTATTCTTTAATTACCTTAACTCTGTAACTGGTGTTTCATTCTTAATTGCTTGTTTGAAAGCAGCAGTTAGAGAGACACTTTGAGATAATGGGCTGCTGATACAAAATGCTACATATACTGCAAGAGATATCTGAACCTAAATAATTTAGAGACCAGATCACAGCTCTTTCTAAGGAGTCAAGGCATGCATAGAAGCTGCTGTGATGGACAGTGTGATCAGAAAACAGCATAACCTTGTACTTGTGAATACTTTGCTGTCTGTATGCTTCCATTAACATCAGATAAGTAGCTTCTTTCACAACTGTAATGTTATATACCCAGAAGAACATCTAAAAGCACTCTGCCAACTTCCTAATTCCCCTAGAAAGTAGTCTGATGCATAAAGGTACCGAAAGTTACCCAACACAGTTGGTCGAAGTCAGTCAAACCGGCAGCACCAAAACCCTCTATTTCCTTAGACAAAACCCACTTTCCCAAGGGAAGAAATTTCCCCTGTGGAATATTATGCCTTTGTCCACAAGGCAGGTGTTTTAAACACAACAAAGTAACAGTGGAGTAAGTTAGCTAAGCAAGTATTCAGGCTCCTTCATGTTTGCCTTGAATATTCTAGCTCTGCACAGAGAAGCTGGTATTTCCAATCAGATCTTAAAATTGATTTATCTGCTAAAGTTTTATAGTTTCTTTTGGAGACTAAAAGGAGCACAGGTTAATACTAAAAAGATAAATTATTTTTAGAGAAGAAGCTCTCTGCTTTGACTTCAGCAGAAGTCAGGAAAGGCTCTTAACAGAGTGCTTGGAGTTAGCCTCCATAGACCAGTTGCCATTTCTACCTGTGAAATATATAATTTTCTTTGTCTTTTTGTAGGTTGTCCTTCATTCCTGCAATGAAAGAATGAGTAATACATCCCGGCCAGCTGCGGGCAGCTTGACATCCAGTTACCAGAGATACACATTCAACTTTCCACCAGCACACCGTGCTGCCATTAACAACACGGTGACTTCAATTTTCTTCCATGCTAACTGTGAAAATTCATACTTACAAAAAGATCTTAAACCAGGAACAAAACAGATGTAATTACAAGTAAGTGACTGCTTCCCTCTGCATGTGTACACAGTGATTTAAAAGCAAATATTTTTTAATGCTTCTAGCAGGCCAAAAATCATTACTTCGGTCAGGATGAACTTGAAATTTTTACCTTCCTGGAAAAAAACACAAAATAGGGCAAAAATAACAAACTTGAACATGATGACATTATTAAGGGCATGCCTTTGCAGCACAAAAAAATTGTGTAGATGCAAACAAGCAAGATTGAGTGCAAGTACTGTACTTTAACACAGGCTTCTTTTCCATGTTCATGATCTGTTCTAGGAAACTGACAATTCGTACGGGTGTAATGTAGAGCTAATACAGACAATTGTTTCAATTAATAGCACTCAGGGTATGAGATGGGATGCATGCTATGGAAAATCAGTTTCAACTGATTTATCCAACTGCTTTTTTTCCTCTCCTATGTAGTCAAATATAATACACAAACAACAGTGCATTGTGGAACAACTCTACCTTTTACTCAGCAATTTTTTGCAATTCTCCTCTCTCTACCCTTAAATGTATCTTTTTTGCTCTTATAACTTGAAGATTTTTTATTCACTAAAAATACCATCTACAGAGTGATACCACAAAGAAGATTCACATTATGCTTTTTTACAGCAAAATCTTCCCTTACCCTTTGAAGGACTCTCACTAGTAAGTAAATAACATCTCAACCTTATCAAATAAAAATCACAATGTTATTAAATAAATGTACTTTTTAAATGTACAAAATTAACTCCTTCAAAGTAATAGAACTTACTAATTATTTAAATGAGAAAAAAAAAGTCAAGAAGCTGTATCTTCCCTGTCACTGAGGTTAATGGAATGAATTCTCATTTAAAAAGAAAATTTTTGTCTTCCTAGTTGAGGCAGCTTATACCTTTCTTCTGTCATGTCCCTTCCCAATTCATTTAGATCATTAAGTGTCAGATAACTAGTTGCTAAATTTTGGGTTGGTTTGTTTAGTTTATTTAATGTGGACCTAATAGATGATACCATTTTTAGGGACTTGACAAACATATTGTCATACTTCTAATTACTACCTCGGCTTTGCAAGGCTAAGGTCATAAAATTCTGTAAAGTTTAAAATAGTTTAGCAGGAAGAAAATGACTTCTTGCTTGTTTGACCCTGTGGGACCAGAGTACTTTGTCATAACCTCCAGAGAGACCAAAAGCAAGAGTTCAATGTCCCAAATCAAATACAAGCAATGGCTTTCTTATTTTCCCTGATTTGTGAATTTGCACTGAACTTTTCATTCATCTTCACAAATCCATAAACAAAAATGTCTTCAGACTTCCTCTGTGTGGGGAAGGCAGTGCAGACTAACCCCTCCTGCCACCTCCTGGATGTGCAGCTCTTTCCAGATAGCTCTGGTCCCAGACGCCCTCTTCACACACAGCTGTCCAGGCTTAGCAACAGCCTTACAAGCTATTCATGGAGCACCCCTTGAAAGTCACATTGGTTTTGTCCTGGTGAGTCCTCCAAAAGAAAGGATGACAGACAGGCATCCAGCCAGCAAGAGACAGGTGCTCCCTCACTACTCAGGGAGAATAAAAGTTGTTTTCAGTTTTCCTGGTGCTGCAATGGCACATAGAGTCCAAAAGAAGCAGTGTTTGAACTGCTACTCTTGTCTGTTTTCAAAGCATTTCATCTGGGAGGAAAGGTGGTCTCAAGAGAGCAAAGGCCACAGTCCTGCTTTAGGACTGCAGCCAGCTGAAGTTTTCTCATATTGATAAGCACACAGGAGGGTGCAATCCCACTGACTTTTGTGCATCTTTGTAAAAGAATAGAAATGTCATTATTCTCTCTCTCATTAAGCCTCCTTTTTCTGTGCTGCACAGTTTTTGGAAAACACAAAAAATTGGAACAAGTTTAAGCATTATTCCCTATTTGAGGTTCTGTGTTGATGAAAAACTCTTTCTGAAGAAAATGTAGACTTCATCAGACTTACGACTTTTGTTATTCACAGCACATTTGAAATTTCCTGAGTTTTTATGTGTTTCATAAAATCTAAGAATGTTTTGTCAGGTTGTTTTTCTGAGTCCTCATTAAGGGATATAAAGACTAGTGTATTAGCAAGTTACTATTCTTTTATATTTAGGAAAAAGTAATGTGAGTAGAACTACTTGGTCTTCTACTTTTATCTTGCATACTGAAAGGAAATTCTACCAGGGCAGAGCAAGATCAAGAAGGAACTTTTAATTTTTTAATTTTAAATTTAAATCATATTATACAGATGAAATAGAATAACAATAACTAGCTTTAAATATAAGTTCATATGGATATAGTAATATATACTACACAATACAAAACTACTAGAAAATGCCCTACTTAGGATGTATAGTTGAAACTGTTTGCATCAGTACTCTTCTGAATAAAATGTAAATTATAGGGAAGCATTTAAAAAGCATTTGTTCATCATGGCTTGGAGAAAACCATTTAAAGGGAAGTACCATCAGAAGTTCTTTACCTGATGCTGAATATCTAAAAATGTAGAGAGGGTTAAATCAAATTTTATTATTAAACACAAAATAATTATGAAAAGTGTGATTTCCTGTTAAGTCTCTTCATTTAAATGACATGATAGTGTA
This sequence comes from Turdus rufiventris, assembly GCA_013186435.1. Lineage (NCBI taxonomy): Eukaryota > Metazoa > Chordata > Aves > Passeriformes > Turdidae > Turdus > Turdus rufiventris. Next base: position 187,410 of record PYHW01010327.1, read on the forward strand.
TTTCTGGTTTCACCATTTCATGTTCATTCTCTGAGAATGACAGATATTACTGTTTATTTAAAATTGTCCCTTCTCTTTTAAATGTAGAAAAATGTATTTCCATGTAGAATGCATTTGTCTTCTGAAACACTTTTTCTTCCATTAAAGAAAATAGAGATTGAGTTAAATATTGGGGTTTTTTTTGCTCCTGCATGTTTCCTCTACTCTTTTTCACTTGAGAATGCTCATACTCTCACTTTGAGCAAGCTCACTATGCCACAAGGTGTAGCAAAGAAAGAAGACAATCATCTCCAAAGGACAATACCCTGAGAACTGCAACATCATTTGACAGAAAGTGTTTTTCATAATTTAGTCAGGTAGCTGTGCTGAATGCCTGTTGACAAACAACTGAGATACCTATGTCCTCTAGAATCAGTTAGTAATAGCTGAAACTTTGAAAAAGGGAAAAAATTATGAATATAAATATTGACTAAAAATTTTGTGGTTTCAGTTTGTAGTTTTCAGAATCCTGGAGCTTTCATAATACAATTGAATGTGTGTCAAATGGGTCATAATTTACAAAAATGTGTCTGTATATGCCATGTAGCAGCCCACAAGTACATAGCTTCTAAAAGGTCCATGAGTTCTTTCGAAATTATAAAAAACGTGAAAGAACTGGCTAGGTAAATCCACTGCATTCCGTAATTCATGTTACAATGTATTTACCTAGTTATATTTCAGTCACAGAACAAATATGGAAAACCTCCAACAAATTCTGATTGTTTCATGACAGTTAAAATGCACCATTGGCAGCAAGAATGAAGAATTAATGGAGCCAACAGGCTGTTAAATTTTATTGTGGTTAATCAGATTATTGAAGACCATAAATATTCATTATCAAACTGATCCTGTTCTGATGTACAGTCACATGCACAAAGTTACTAAGTGTGTGGATTTGTATAGTCACTGTTAGCACTGACACTTTTGGCAGGTCTGTCTGAAGTAGGATTTGACAAACTTGTCTTTACAACTCAGTTGCATTAGTTACCTTAATAAGTTCCCTTTATTAAACATTTTTGTGTTGTACCCATAACTTCAGTCCACATGTGGCTGTAAAAATAATCTAGTAACATGCTATTTGTGAAATAAAAAAATTATTAAACTGTACTATTCTTCTCCCTTGAGGTCTCCATGACTTATCAAAACACTCTGATTCTAAAACACTAAATACTGGGTTATTTGGGAATTAAAATATACCTTTCTTTTATTTCCCTTTGGGCAGAGAAAGGCTATGGGTGTCATTCATCTGGACCTCTGTAGGGTTTTTGACATGGTCTCCCACAACATCCTTCTCTCCAAATTGGAGGGAAAAGGATTTGATGGGTAGACCATGGCAGATAAGGAATTGCCTGGATGGCTGCATCCAGAGAGTAGTGTTCAACAGCTCGGTGTCCAGGGATGTGTGTGTCCCTCAGGGGTCCACACTGGGGCCAGCTCTGTTTACCATCCTCATTGATGACACAATGGCATCTAGTGCACCCTCTCCAAATCTGCAGGTGGCACCAAGTTGAGTGATGCTGTTGACAATTCTGAAGGATGGGGTGCCATCCAGAGGGACCTGGACAACCTGGGGGACTGGTCCCATGGGAATTTCCTGAGGTTTAACAAGACCAAGTTCAAGATGCTGCACCTGGGTTGAGGCAACCCTCAGTAACAACACACAACCGGGGAGGAACAGATCAAGAGCAGCCCTGTGAGAAGTTAAATGCAAAAGCCTCAGCATTAATTCTCATTGTTAGGTGTGCTGTACATATTATACACAAACAATCCTTCCCTTTACACCTGCTCAATATGCTGCAGAGGCACAAAAACTTTCATCATTTATACGCAGCTACAGTACATCAGTTAAAAAACACTGTAAACCATAAACACTGTCCTAGTTTAGGGCAAATTTAGGGAAAACCTCCGGGAGGAGCCCCCAGAAAAAAAAAAAACCCCAAGACTCCTCCCCCACCACCGGGTTCGGGAAGAATTTCCTCAGAGGAAAAGTGGAAAAAACCTGTTTATTAATCAAACAAAACACTCCCAAACAGAAGAGAAGAAAATGAACAACCCCAAATGACAAAAAAAACTCTTTCACCGGTGTGAGAGGGTGACAAACTCAAAAAGTCTCTCCTGCAAGTGGTGTCAGTCTCCGGTCCTGGGAATGACTGCAGATCACAAATTGCAGAGTCCCGGTGTTCCTTGGTGTTCCAGGTCTGGTCCAAAAAAAAAAAATCAGTCCAGGGAAAGAGATTGGACTGCCTAACTAATAAGCAAAAGCCAGCAAAAGTAAAGCTGGCAAGCCAAGCAAAAGCGAACAAGCAGCAAGCCAGAGCCAGCCAGACCAAGCAAAAACCGAGCGTCCCAAGCACAGAGGATGGGGGAGAGGAGCCAACTGATAAGTAGACAAAACAAACCTTCACTTAAACAGAACACACAACTGGGGATACAAGCCACCATAACGTCACCCCAGGACATACACTTATGAATAATTCTGAAGGTTGAAGAGTTTATATGCAAATAAGAAAAATGCTAATTGCTCAGTTTTTAAATGATGATATTTACTAAGATATTGATCTCTGGCTTTTAGTACTTCTTTTGCTCTACTGTGTTACAGGTTACATCCTGTAATTTAATCTGATGTGCATATAGCACAGGTTTGGGCCATAATATGCTTCATGTGGGATCTTTAAAAGGCAGAAATGGTGATCCATGGAGAAAAATGTGGGTAAGACTGCAGCGCACAACTCTTCACATTTCAGACAAGTTGTTTTTCCTCAAATTTTAAAAACACTGTGGCCAAAAAAGTACATTCTTAATAGATGTCCCCAACTCCAAATATGAAATTTGCCCATAATGTAACTTAAGCAGGAACAAACATCAAGAAGCATAGCTTCTGAAGCTTCATAACCCTCTGCTAGTTTGGGAGGCTGCTGCCTCTGTCTTTACAAGACTGCTGCCTTCTTAAAGTGTGTCATGAACTGTACTGTTACATAATTTTGTTTTCAGGTAGCTGTGGGAAGCTCACTGACTTTCTTTTTTGAGATACAAATCCACAGCAGGTCACAGAGGCTTTAGCCCTAGAGATAGAAGCCTTAGGTCTCCAAGTTCCTCAAACTCTTTGAATCAAGAATGGAGACTCTTGCAGGTGGTTTCTGTTAGACTGGGAGATCAGTTGAGGAAATTACTTTTGACAGAGCTGTTTTGCCACAAAGTAGGCACTATGTCCTAATTTCTGGCACATAGAAGGAATCAGCATTTAGGCTAGAGAGCCGTGTTTAAGCAAAACCTTGTGGCAAAGAAACTCCAGTCTTTCAGGACTAGACTGTGTTCTATGTCAGCTGTTTTATTTCTCCACTTGTGCTCATCCTTTCTACTTCATGTCCGTAAATGAGGTTTTTATAAGACAGTAAAGACTGGTCAAACTTCTTTTCCAGCTATGCCTCGTGCTTTCCTGGAAGATGGCTGAAGTCAGAGCAGATAGTTTCTGCAATCAGAGCGGACTTATTTTCTACAACTATTTTACGATGAGAAGTAGCTATCACCGTCTCCTAAGAATACCTTACCAGTCTGACAACAGTGCAAGTTCCTTTAATCTATGCCACAAGCAGTCTTGTGGAGATTATACTGGTTACAGGTACGTTGGACTCACTCAGTATAAGAAGAGGCCTTGACCATACAGATCAACAACTGGAGTATGAAGTAATCTTGTGTTTCAGTGGCATTTCTTGCATTTCTAATTGTATTTACTTTTTATTGTTATTAATTACAGTTCCATGTGTAATGAAGAAATTAAATATCATGTTTCCCACTGATTTATAAAAGGCACTTCTATCCCCTCCAAATCTTTTTGGCTGCTTAAAATATTCTACCATCTGAAACTAGAGTGCTGTGGCACTAAGGAAGCCTCACAACCAGAGCTGGAGGAAATAGACAAGGTGACCTTTATGAAACAAAACCATGTTTAACTTAGCAAACACACAGAAAATATGCTTATAGTTTCAAAAGGAACTACACACACTTGGTTTCTCAGCAAAACACAGATAAAAACACAAAGTAACTGTGCACATTTGTTATGAATTTTAAGATGTGTGCAATAATTTGCATGTTCAAGAAGAGGCTGAATTTCCCTTTCATACAGGCATAAACAGAGATATCAATCAAGCTGCTGAAACATTATAAAAAGCTATTTAAAACCATGTAAAGAAATAAAATTCGAGCTGAAGGCCACATGTCTAAGGCAACAAAGAGAAGGGAACATTCACTGTGTTAGCTGGTAGACCATTCTCTACTGGGTCCCCCTCTCTTCTGTAGGACACAGACAAAATGCCTTCTTGTCACCCAGAGTGTATGTACAGTACAAATAGTTACCTCAAATCCCAGCCAGAAAACAATTTTTTGAAAAGACATAACCTAGACATTTCTTTGAGATGTCACATATGGAACTCTATAGAAGTGTCCTGCTGCAAGCAGTGATTTGTCCAGCATATCTGACTGCCATTCTCTCTTCAAAGGGATTGTAACAGACTAAGTAAAAAACATACATACACACAAAATTTACTGGCAGTTCATGGAAATATATGAACTTGAGACTGGTCTGCCAATTCTGCTCTTTAGGGCTTCACAAAGTTGTCTCCAGTTCACCTAAACAAAAATTCCAAAATTACTTTATAATGACAGTGATTTTAGAACACTGGCAATATTCTTGATGTCTCCTGCTCTGTTCTAGTGATAGGTTTTTTAGTATTTCACAAACAGGATATGAAAAGAAGCACTTGTTGGCTCTGCTTTATAAGCACCATTTCTTGCAAAACCTTCTGGTTTAAAGATGATTTTTTATTAGAGAGGACAAGATGTCAACATTGCCTTTTCTTTTTACCCCAATAGCTGTCAGAGAGCTTTGATTACAGCTTTATACCACAAGCGCTGCCTCTTCCACATCCTACAACCTACCAACATCCTACCAACCAAGGTTGCAAAAAGATGATTTAAAGAACTCATGCAAGGCAAAATGCCATCCCATATTTTCCTCAATAACATTGTACAAATAATCTCAAGAGCACCAAGATGACAAGAGTGATTGCTTGAATGTCAGTAACAGGAAATTATAGAATGACTAAATGTTAAACTACAATTAAATCTAAAACCATCTCTCTTCTCTTACTCAAGAGAAAATCCATATCACCTACCCTTGAATCTTCATGATCCTTTAACCAATACTGAACAAAAATCTCCTCTTACTATTCAACTCAAACAAAGAATAAACATATGTTATGTGTGAAGACTGTCCTCAACATCCAGTTATTGTTCCCAAGCTGGGTAAAGGTAGCTTCAAAGAATTTTAAGGAATTAAACAAACTAGAATGTTTTTTACTTATTCTCGGGTAAAGTGCATCCACATCCACCCTCTTTTAAAGAGAATATTTTTATTTATCCCCTAGGTATGGGAAAAAAAACCACATTAAATATCTTGATGTTGAGATAATTATGGCTAACAATAGAACTGTCTCTGCTATTACAAAGCATAGTAATGGAACCTGTTGGCTTCATGATTTATGACTAAAACCACTATGCATTTCAAATGCATTTGGAAACAGAACATGAATGGAGCTTTCAGACTCCTTGCATCCAATCCTACACCATTGTTAATGAAAAGCATTACTCACTTCCTGATCTGTATTTCCAGTATAGCTTCTAATCAGTCCATGAATGCACATATAAACTTGTCCATCATCTATATGGAAATGTTTTCTGCAACAGCATCTTGTAAAAAAACCCAAAACTGACAGCCAACCAACCAACTATGCATATTTAAAGCAGCAGCTGAAACTTCGTAAGCATTTAAGAAAAGAAATTGCAGAAAAAGCACAAACATTACCACTTTCCTGGAGATTAAAAGCAAAAATACCACACGCTGTAAGTTTATCGGTTTACCTCATATACTTACAGGGAACATTTAGAGATTACATTGTAAGGATCAAAAAACTTAAACCAATGTGGTAATTGAAACTTCTCTGTCAAGAAATTTTCATCTACAAACCTCTTCCCAATTTACATTCTTGCAGTGGAGAAATAACAAATTGGTCTGTAAAACAGAGCAACAGAATAACAAAATAGTTTTAAATTGCCACATTTAGTATGATGTCTCTTCTGGCAGGCTGCTCAAGCCATTCCAATGACTGAAGTACTGGAAGAAGAATATTTCTATATGTATTGTTTCCCCACATCACCTTAAGCAGTGATTTTTCCATCATCACAAAATCAGCAAAAAAATTGATCGCATATGTTGTTTTGTTGTTGTGCTTAGGTTGATCAGATATTTATTTCTAAATACCATTAAGGGTCCAAACACTGCTTAAATTTCTTTTTATGTATGCACCATATATATATATAATTTTATTGAATTTTTATATAAATTTTAGTTTAAAGGGTTTTAAATTCTATAAACAATTTTATTTCATCTTTGATTCTACCAATATATAAAGAGACAAGAAATTTCTAACACTATAGTTTGCATATATATTCCTTAAGGAACCTCTAAACTTTCCTTCACACACTTAGCCCCCTGTTGAAAACAGGAAAGAACCCTACAGTAACTATGACAATCTCACTGCTTAATTTAATGAAAAGCCTGCATTCTTGCAACACAGGAGCACATATGCAAAAAATCAGTGAATTCCACTTCAGATAAAAATAATGCCTTTCTGTAGTTCTGTGTCCTAAATTCTACTTTAATAAACAGTGATCCAGAGTACCAAAAGTAATTTCACAAAAACTTGAATAAAGAGCTGATGCTATCTCCTGTTTTCTTCCCTTTTCCTATCTAAACATAAATATAATTTATATTTTGTGTCACACATCCTCATTGCTATACACAGCCTCCCTTGAAATTAATATTTGAGAGTTATCAGAAACCCAAGAGTCCAGACACATCAGTAGATTACATCTCAAACCACACTGAAACTGACACGGGATGTAGGAAGACAAAATGGAACAAGTTTCCTGATTAGGTTGCAAAGTACTTGCAACATTTCAAAAGGCTTATTTCACTAATGTGTGAAATAAGTTACAGTAATGGTTTAATTTAGAAAAGTCAACAGGTGTTCCTGGCCAAAAACACTTTCCTTTTTTTTCATCTGTGGGAGTATTTTGGTGACTAAACTAAATGCTAAGAAGAGGTATCTGTAGCCCCTGAACTGCCAGTAGTTATCCATGGATGAAAGTGGTCCCCACAGAGCCCTCATGGCTCCCATCCCATCCCCTCAAAAAATGTCTTCAGATACGAATTATGATACAGGATGATTTTTTTTTCCCCCCCTAGCTGACAGCTGAGCAAAACACTCTGCTGGTAACACTGACACATTTTCTTGGATCCTAGAAAACCTTTCCAGGGAAGGAGCTGAAAACATGCTACCTCACGATTTCTGAAGCAGAGTGACTCCTGAAAGAGAAGCCAAGTATTCCCGTCTTAGTTTTACAAGTTTTATTTGCAAAGGACCAGCAGAGAAACATCAGAAAGCCACTGCACATATTTAAGACTCACAGACCATAAGCAGGGTTACAAGCCTCTAAATGGGTCATAGATTGTGCCTCTGGGGCTCCAGCACTTAAGGTGGAAATACCTAATACAATACCTAAACCAGTCAGACTCAGGGGGTTTTGGTGTTTGGTTTTTTTTCTCTCATTATCTGTTAAAGTCACTGTTTTTCAGATATTCCTACATTATCACGAACTTTCAGCAGAAAAAGACAGTAGGAGTACAATCTTGGCTGAGACATTTTCTTCCCTTTGCCACTCACTTTCTGTGGGTGAGCCTTTAACAAATGCTAGAAAAATTTCTTGTTTGCCTGCACAAGGGAACACAAAGCCCCTGGCAACAGAACTGGAAACACTCTAAACGCTGTGGCAAGAAAACTGGAACACAGCAGATATCTCACAACTTTGTAAGAGCCTTGTATCTAGAGGGCACTGGTCTTCAAATTATAGTTCATTTTAACAAATTCATATATTTCCTACATAAAAACCTTACTGTATTTTCAATTTCAAGCCACTTAATGCCTGAAACAACCAGAGCTTCAAAAAAGGTAGTATGTACTGTAGTGTGATATCCATCTGCAGTGTGTCTGGCTGAGCTGGAGTTCATTTCCCTCACAGCAGCCCTCATCTTCCTGCACTTTGCACAGGTAGTTGGAAAGGTGCTGATAACACGCCAGTGTTTTGGCTATTGCTGAGCAGCACTGGCACAGCATCAGCATTGTCTCTCCAACATTCCTCCCCCACCAGTAGGATGGAGTGAGCAAAATCTTTGGAAGCAAAATAGCCAGGACAGCTGACCCAAACTGAACAAATGGATATTCCTTATCATATGACATCACACTCAGATGTAAAAGCTGAAGATACAGAAGGCATTTTCTGTTTACAAGGCATGTCTTCCAGAGCAATTGCTACTCATTCCAAAGCTTTGTTTCCACAGGGAAAGTGCTGATTGGAAGTGGCTGGACATCACTTGCTGATGATAAGAAGGGAATAAAATACCTGGGAGTTTTGTTGTTTTGGGTTTTCTCTTTTCTTTTGCTTGCATGCAATCAGCTGCACCCATTGTTTCAATAAATTGCCTTTATCTTGACCCACAAAGGTTTCACCCCTTATTTTGTCACCCCTTTTCCTGCTGAGGACAGTGATAGAGAGGCTTTTGTGAGCATCTGGTGTCCAACCAAGGTCAACTCACCACAGTTCCTTTTGCTGCCCAACTTAGGGAATGATGAACCTGAGATAAGGATAAAAACTGGGAGACGTAACTGGCAAAACAAGGACTGAAAAATGTTAGAGTGGTATGATCATGGAGAATTTCTGTTTTAAGTGGCACGAAGGAATAGGTGTTGTGTTGATATGTTGATTTTGGTGCGGGGATTTTTTTCATTGATGGGAGTGAAGATTGTGTAATGAACGTGAATTTTTAATGAAAATATAAAAATATGTGATTCACAGAGGCAAGGGATTGAATATATTTGATTTATGTGGCAAGGTTTTGGTCGAAAGGGGTGGCTTCTGTAAGAAGCTGCTAGAAGGTTCCTCATGTGATATATGTTGTTATAATTCGTGTTTACATAAGAAGGTTGTATGAAATAAAATAAAATAAAAATCTCTCAAATGCCAAGCACCCGGAGCCACAGGCAATGACCGTAATTAGCATATCAACAAACCTAGCCCGGCAATCTCGACAACTGACGGGAAACGATCACCGATAAAGACCTTATCGAGCACCACGTATCATGCAACTGATCACCTCTGCTGATTCCCGTAAGCACCCTCAAGGAACTTTACATTTCAACGCGAAGTGAACACCACCTTCATCAGCACACAGGAAGGACTTTTGTCCAGGGCATCACCAGAAAAGGATTTAATCTAAAAATAAGAAACAGCAACAGAAACAAAGGAAACTCTTGCCTCAGGCAAGAAAAACTGTATAAAAACTGGACTCTCGGGATGACAGTTGTGAACACAGGG
>PYHW01010327.1:215548-240123 GCA_013186435.1 Turdus rufiventris
AGTGCACCTTATAGTCCGGTGCGCCTTATCTGATGGACAAAATGGCAAAATTTGCCACCCCAGAAGTGCGAGCCGCAAGGGGGAGTGGCCCCGCAGCAGGGCGGGGCTGTGAGGGGAGAGGGGTCCCGTGGGAGGGCCCACCGGCATCGGGGAGGAGATCCTGTGGGGCAGGCCCGCTGGCACCACCACAGAAAAGCGGCAGAGGCAGTGAGAGGCGGTGCAGCCACTGCTGCGGGAAAGTGGGGAGAAGCTCTGCTGCCGCCGGCCGGGTGGAAGCTGGGATGCAGCGTGGCTGAGCAATGGGAGTCATGAGCCGTGCCAGACAGCACCAGGGGCTGGTGGGAGTGCTGGGGCCCGCTGCACGGGGAGGGCACCTGGGGCTGTGTTTAAAGGCTACACCAATCTTTGTAAAATGTTTGCAAATTGAGCACCTGCCAGTAATTTGTTACTTTGTTGCACGCCACGCGGCTCCTCGCAAAAAAAAAGTGCGCCATATAGTCCGGTGCGCCTTATATGATCTACAAAGTTGCGAAATTTGCTGACTCCTGGGGGTGCACCTTATAGTCCAGTCGCCTTATGGTCGTGAAATTACTGTAAATGCTGCTTCTTTTGATCCAGAGTCTTGGGAGAGAAAGAGTTTTCATAGATACAGGTCTTTAAAAACTATTTAAATTTTAATTATTTTTCTAAACACCTTTTTTTTTCTTTTTATTTCTTTTTCCCACAAAAATCAGCTTCTTGGTTTCACAATGTTTTCTGTGTTTCATTAATCTTTGAGAAAAATGTTAAACATGAAAAGATGAGATAATCACAGAGGTTAGTATCTTCATTAACCACGAATTTAACCTTAACCTTTCAGATACAATTTCTGGCACCTTTTAAACATTTGCATCTCCTACTTTCAGGAAAAAATAATAACCCAACAGCTTTCAAAAATGTCAATATTTACAAACTTAGTGAAGTAGAGAATATATAAATAGCTACAGAAAAAAAGGTTAAGAAACAGTAAAAAATTACCATTATTTCCAGTTCCAGAAAAACAATGAAATTCTGCCTCAGTGTCACTTCTCTCTTTTGAAATCAACAATATCTCACAAATTTATATTTTTACAGTGAATTTCTGAAATTTCACAGGGCAAAGGCTCCTAAAAAGCCAACCAAACAAAAGCAGTACCCCAGTAAGCCATACAAACATTTATCATCTATTTAAACACCAGTTTCCCAAAAATCCTTTAACAGATTTCTGACAGAGTAGTTAGATAGCCATAAAAGTTTAAGGCTGGCCTGCCTTGTTGTCAAGGTCTGCCCAGACAGGGAGCTGTCACAGGTGCAGCAGCCCTGTGGCTAGAGAGAATCAGGGCTTCCACTACCCTCCAACAGTAGTGTGACCCCATGTACACAGTCAGTCCTTTTGCTGAAGAGCCCAAGCAAACTACATCATCAGATGGAGATGCCTGTGGTCCCACACTACCTCTGGACTTACACTGTGTCCTGCCTTCCCTCTGTCTCTGACAAAAGGTGGGGACAAGGGGTGAATGGTTCCTTGTCAGTCCTGACACAGGAGATACTCAGCACAAATCCTAACTCTCACTTGCAAAGACCAAGAGCTCTGTTTCACCTTTCTGATGCATCTTTAGCACAGTACAACAATTTATGATTTCCTCATGTGTGCTTTTAGGGATCTGCTATAGCTATGAAGAATTTGAACATCTGGAACCTATTTCTGTTAAAAATTCACTGTGTTATTTAGAAGAGCAAGCATGCCTGAAATACACTGTGGGGGAAGAGTGGCATGAAAAATGCTTACATGGGAATATGTGCTGCTCACACATAACATGATGGATTTTCCTACCTCATGAAGGATCTCTGCCTCTGTAACACTAACATGCAGAAGTATCAGTATCAGAGATTAAAGAGGAAGTGGAGAGGCTGAGGACTATCGGGGTTTGTGTGAAATAGATTGGTAGAGTCACACCCTTTGATGTGTTCCACCCTGAGGGAAATGCAGCAGATGGAGGCTAGGCAAGAATAAAAGCAGCCCCAACCCTCTTGCCATCAGGCAAAAGGAGGGGACTTTAAAGATGGGGGGAATTGAAAAGATCCCTGTTTGGGGTGGCAGAAGAATCCCCTCCCTGCCTCCCTGGCCTTCCCAGGTGCCCTTTATGGAATAGGTATGAGGCTCTGCAGCTCCAGGGTCAGGCAAACGATAGTGGATGAAGATCTACCTGCAGGTTGCCCAGAGCAAGTCAGTCACTGGGCACATCCCAACTACAGATATTAAGAAAGGAAGTGTAATTGTAATGGGTGGTTCCCTTCCAAAGGGAAGTGAGGGCACTGTATGCTGACTGGACCCATCCCACAGGGAAGGCTGATGCCTTCCTAGGGCCTGGCTAAGAGATAATATGAAAAGGAGGGGTGGTGGGGGTGCTCTGAAATCCTCCCTCACTAGGGAGGGCTTAAAGGGTTTAAACTGTGCAGAGCTCAAGGACAGTGATGATGAGGTTGGTTGCCTGTGGGTAAGGATCAGGGGAAAGAGCAAGACAGACATTCCAGAGGGAGTATGTTACAGACCACCCAGACAAAGGGGCAGATGAAGCATGCTATAAAATGGTAGCTGGTGTTTCATGATCACCAGCCCTTGCTCTTGTGGGAGAGGAGGCAGTCCAGGACATTCCTGCAGTGTGTGGAATATAACCTCCTGGAACAGCTGGAGGTGAGCCTACAGGGAACGGTGACCCACTAGCCCCGCTGTTTACAAACAGAGATAGGCTGGTGGGAGATGTGGCAATCAGGGGATGTCTTGGGCACAGTGACCATGAAATAATACAGCTTTAAGTTCTTGGTGAAGTAGAGTCAACAAAACTTCTACCTTGGACTTCCAGAGGTGGACTTTGACCTTTCAGGACACTGGTTCAGACAGTTCCTTGGGAAATAGTCTTTAAAAACAAAGGGGTCCAGGAAGGATGGACATACTCTATGAAGGAAATTTTGAAGGTGCAGATGTGGGCTATCCCTATGTGCTGAAAGATGAGCCAGAGCTGAACAAGAACAGTCTGGCTGAACAAGGAGCCTTCACTGGAACTTAGTGGGGAAGAAAGAGCTTATGAACTTTGGAAGAAGGGACAGGCAGCTCAGGATGAATACAAAGATATTATTAGGTCATGTAGAGAGAAAATTAGAAAGGCAAAAGCTCAGCTAGAACTCAGTCTGGCCACTGCTGTCAATGATAATAAAAGGTGTTTTTATAAACACATTAGCAACTAAAGGACCAAAACTCTCCATCCTTTATTGGACACATGGCAGAATATTGTCATCAAGGATGAGGATGAGGTACTTAATGCCTTCTTTTTTTCAGTCTTTAATAGTACAAACACACCTGTCCTAGAGTTGGCAGACAGAGATGGAGAGCAGAATAGATACCCTGAAATCCAGGAGGAAGTAGTTCGTGACCTGATTTAGACACACAGGTCTGTGGGACTGGATGGCATTTACCTGAGGATACTGAGAAAATTGGTGGAAGAGCTTCGAAAGCCACTCCCCTTCATTTATCCTCAGTTTTGGCTAACTATTACCAGGACTGGAGGTTGACCATTTTGATGCCTATGCACAAGAAAGGCTGAAAGGAAGATACAGGGAATTACAGGCAGAAGAACCAAGGCAGCAGGCCCAGACAGCATGGACTCAGGAAAGGCAGATCCTGCTTGACCAAGCTGACCTCCTCCAGTGAGGTCAGGTGACTTACTTGGTGGATAAGGGAAAAGGCTGTGGATGGTGTCTACCTGGACTTCAGTAAAACCTTTGATACATTTTGCCATGACACTCTCCACAGCTTGGACAGGAGCACTCAGTGCTGGGTTAAGAACTGGTTGGAGGCCAGGTACAGAGAGTGGTGTGAACGGTGCTGCATCCAGCTGGGGGTCAGTCACCAGTGGGGTCCCCCCGGGGTCTGTGCTGGGGACGGTGCTGTTTTACATCTTCATTGATGATCTGGACATAGGAATTGAGTGTACTTGCACTCAATTTGAAGATTACAGTAACTTGGGCAGGAATATTGACCTGCTGGATGGCAGGAAGGCACTGCAGAGGGATCTGGACCAACAATAATGGCCAAGAGTTTCTGGTTCAATAAGGTGCAGTGCTGAGTCCTGCACTTCATCCATAACCACCATATGCAGTGCTACAGGCTGGATAAGAGCATGCTGGAAAGCTTCCCAGCAGAAAAGAACCTGGAGTGCGGATCAACAGTAGCTCAACATAAGCCAGAGTGTACCCAGGTGGCCAAGAAGGCCAATGGCATCCTGGCCTGTATCAGCAACAGTGTGGCCAGCAGGAGCAGGGCAATGACCACCCCCCTGTACTGGACACTGCTGAGGCTACAGCTCAAATGCTGCATCCAGTTCTGGACCTCTCACTAGAAAAAGGACATTGAGGTGGTGGAGCATGTCCGGAGCAGGGTAAAGGAGCTGAGGAAGAGTCTGGAGCACAAGTTTTATGTGAAATGGCTGAGGGAAAGGTATTTTTTTAGCCTGGAGAAAAGGAGGCTCAGGAGTTGCAGCCAGATGAGAGCTGGCCTCTTGTCCCAGGCAGTCAGTGACAGGAGAAGAAACTGCTTCAAGATGCATCAGATTCAGGTTGGATATAAGCAAAAACTTCCTGAACACACTGAAAGGGTTGTCAAGTATTGGAATGGTTTTCACAGAGGTGGTAGTCTTCACCTCTGGATTTGTTCAAGAAATAGCTGGACCTGCACTCAGTGCCACAGTCTAGTTTAACATGGTGTTCGATCACGTTAGACTTGATGACCTTGGAGGTCTTTTCCAGTCTTAATGATCCTGTGACTTTATGTTCTATATTTAAAACCATTTGTATTTTTGGTGCTACTTTCCTTCCAAATCCTCCTTTTAACTCTGCAGTAGTGAAAAGGATTGTGCTTAAATGCACATTATGAAAGAGACTACATTGCAGTTGTGAACAGTGCAATCTCTTCTTACCTGTAAAGAAGAGATTCTCTGGCAGGGAATCCAGATCAGCTTTCAACTGTTTAAATGTCTTTCCACCCTCCTCAGTCAGCGAGGTGGTTAGATCTTCTCTCTTTGGGTCTTGTCCCTACCTCACCTTGAACAGATGCATCTTGTCAACTGCATCCATACATCTTGTAGCATTAGAAAAACCACGTGCAGTCTAAAGTAAAGGGAAAAAAACCCTAGTATTTCCACATCAAGATGGAAATACTCATTCCATCCTAAATCTCACTGCCATTAGTTTTTCCCTATTGTTTGGGGAATTCTGATTTTATTCTGCTTATCTACAGAAACTGCAGTAGTACCAGAGCACATGATTTCTTTCATAACTTGAATTTAGGGTCTTCTGATTGCATCAGTAATAGTTGCAAGAGGGCACTATTGTAATTTCAGGTAGAAAGAAAATAACAACACAGACATGTTTGATCTGAATGCTGCATTTCAAGCCACACAAGTAAGAATGAGCACGGCACTCGTGAAATACAGGGCTTGCAAGTTCATGCTAGTAGCCAAAAGGAGAGAAAAACATACCAGTGTTCAATGTGAAATGACACTCTCACATCCTTCTGCTCCCCTCTTCTTCTACACTGGCCAAACTGACACACAAATATTAACATACTTCAACACAAGGTATGCTCTTTTCATAAAACATTATGCATAAAATATCAGGCCAGAGCTGAAAATGACAATACATAGGGAGCTGAGAGGTGGGGAAAAAAAAATCCTTTCCCAAATTCACTTTGCTTGATTTCCTAGGAAACGATTCTTAAGAGGGCTGGCAGAGCTCTGCTGGTGATCAGCTGTCTAGATATAGAAAGAAAAGTTCAGAATCTGTAAAGTTTGAGAATATCCAAAGACCAGTACCAACATGAATAAAAACACAGCTATGTTCCGAAAGCTCTGGTGTGCAAGTAGGTCCATTTAGGCCAAGAAGAGCATATTAGCATGTCTGCTGGAAAAGTCACACACAGTGCCTCCAACAGTCTCTGTCTCCCCTCCTCCACAGCCAGGCTGAGCTGTTTAGGAAGCTGAAGTGCTTCTCTTTTGGTTAAACAGGCTTCCACATTCAAGTACACAGCTGCTCACTCAATCCCTTTTTTTTACTGTCACTTTGGTGACTTCCACCACTTGTATTGTGTATGAATTCTTGGAGAAACACTGGAGAAGTTCAAAGCCATGTTCTGAACCCAAAGAATCAGCTCTTTCCCATGTGTCTTAGTGACCAAGTGAAGCCAGAGTATGTTAGGAACATGCCTCTCCCAGAGCTTAACACTCTTTTCTCCCAGCATGTTAATACTTGGAGAAGACTGCTTTGCCCAAATTCACACAAATGAGCTTCCAGTCCAAAAACCTGATGCTAGTTGTTACCGTGACTACTTCTGGATTCTGACAAAAAACTTTAAAGAGTTAACAGGCAAGACTGGCAAAATCAAAGTCCCTTCTGCTGAAGGAATACTTGACAGAGGGTAGACACATGAGATTAGAGGGTTGTTTTCTCAACAGGATATTTGAAACAAAGCTAAAAATCAAAATTTGAGAAGGAATATTTGTGACATCTGTCACACTGCTGCCGTACTACTGAAGGACCTTTTATGCTTAGGAACCACCTTGAGAGAAAATTATGTCAAGTAGCAGCATGGTCTCATACTGCCTTGACAAGACTCTCTGAAATCCTACACCACATATGCCCTGAATTAGATATTGTAAGGCTTGTTTGCAGATCAAAGTTTATAAAAGCAAAAGATTAAGAACAAGACCATGCTATAAGATGATTGCAGCTTTAGCACGCTGAAGTTAAAGCCCAGACATTCCCAGTTGGCATTGTTAATGAAACTGGGAAGAAAGCATCTGCTAGTTTTGAGAGAAGAAGTGAAAGACAGACTTTGCAGTAGTGTCTTCAGGAATTTTCAAAGGTTTTTTTTTTTCACTTTCCAAGAAAACTGAGTTTCCCTTTAAGTGCCTGACATGGACAACTTCATGATACTATAGAAATCTTCATCTAGAGCCACTGCTAATGTAAAATATCTGTGTGGAACTAATATAATGTAAGGTATTTTGACATTGATAATTGATCAATTATTGACTGATATTTTGACATTTAATAATTACTTCAAATTCCACCATGAGGGAAGACATCTGATAACGAGTTTTTTGTAAGTTTATATTTCCTTTTCTAGATAATAGCCCCAGAATTTTATTTTGAATAGAAGCTTATAGCAGAGGCTCTCAAAGTATTCTTAAAAATGTACCAAGAAGTTCTTCAGAAATTTACAAACTCCACAGTATTCACTGTGGCAATTCAGCCAATCAGACTTCACTTTTAATGTATTTTAATAAAACATTATTTGAAGTTCACTTCTAAATGTCTACCTTTTTTTTCCTTTGCTTTCCATGTTTGTGCAAGTTTTGAAGAAGCACATTATCAGACAACAGATCTGCTGAAATTTGGTATCGCAATTTGAAAGATCTTTTTCAGGCTTCTGCTGCCTTTGTGTATAGTGGTTTCATATCTTTTTAAGCTTTGTTTCTGCTTTTCTGGGTACGCTATCTTGGTAGCAGGAAATGAATGCCCATTTTCCTTGAGTAAGTCATAACAAGCCCAGGGACCAAAGAGGGCAGTCTTTGAAATGAGAAGTCTTCATAAACTTCAGACAAAACCTGAATTTTCAACAACTTTGACAGTTGTTTTGGTCCAGACTAGACACTGCTAGGATTTGCTCCTCTCCTTCCCCTGGCTGTTCTGGGGGATGGCCACATAAGATCCTAAGGTGTATCAGCTTCATGTTTATGGCAAATCTTACTAAGCTTGCATTTTGAATGGTGGCACAAAGCACTGACAAGCAGTAGCAAAGAAGTGTTTCACTTTGACCTATCTTCACCTTCCTCTTGATATTACAGGTTGTTACAGAGTACCTTGCATTTCTAAAAGCTCATACCAAACTAGATATCAAGAAGTGGTGGATCCTCTTTCAGGGATATTTAATTTTTATTAGAGAATGTTGTTCCAGCACTTTAGTAAGTGGTGGAAAATAGCACTCTTTTAAAAGGGCTTCTAATAGAAGAAGCTTTTAACAGCTGTAGAAGCTGTTAACATTCAAGTAAACACTTGAAACTAAGAAGATCCTTGCACTCAAAGCAACAGAAATACCACTGCTGTACTAATGAAGTGCCCTACTGCATATAAGAAAACAATTCAGTAAGATTTGCTTCAAAAGAAAGTTCAGCTCTTATGTTTTGGTAAAGTATGCAGTGTTTATAATCAATACCCTGCCAGCACTTGTAATCACTTCACTTACGGTATTACAAGGTCACTAAAAATGTCACATTGATCTAAACTCACTTATGTACAGCAATCATATGATGCCATACATAAAATAAGAAATCAATTTTTACTAACTCTCTGCAATTATATTTGGTTTTTAGAGTGACATTATAAATATTTAAAAATATGTTTTCCTTGTTCCCAATTATGTCTCAGAGCAGAAGGTTGGTTGAAAAAAAGAGACTAATTACAAGATGAGACAGTAATCCATCTAACTTCATTGCATGAAGTTAGAAAACCTCTTAATCCACTGAAGTTGCCATATTGTTTTGAAAAATACCTGAAAGTTTGCATTGCTTCCTCAATTTCTGACATAGCTATTGAAACCGCAGGCAACAATTCCAGCTTTTCAGATTAGAACTGCTCACCACCCCAACAGCAGCTTTTCACAGACTATCACAGTGTGCTACCTCATCCCACCAAAAAACCCAATCTCTCCCCCACCTTTAAGCTGTTAGGCCCAGATGACCACTGATGTGCCACCACATCTGCTGGCCCAAACAATCAGCCATCACAGCAGTAGTTTAGCAGAAAGTGCCTCTACAGTGAAGTTTAATTGAGAAAGTGTCAGTGTGTCAGCTTCATTATGAAATGTACACACTGACATGCTGAGGTCTAAATGCCACAACTGGGCAAACAACACCCAGTGTTAAAACACATGTGGCAAGCACAGCTGGATCAACAGTATTGATGTGATCGAAACTGTGCAGTCCCAGGCTATTATTTTATCTACAACAGAGCATCTCTTAAATTGCATTAATTCCTTAAACTGTTACGGATAAAAACCAGAGATACTATCTCTAGGAATAAAATACATCTATAATTCTTCTGATAGTAAGACCAAATTAGTTGCTGATTGTTATGGCTTAACTGAAGTCGCCATTTCTATACATTTAGTCACCTCCATACAGTAACAATAAATGTTTTTTTTAACATGACTCAGGCCTTCTCAGCAGTACTGGTAAGAGTATCCTAGACTTCTTAGCACTTGATTACCTCAGGGTGTTAGAGAAAACAAAGAATACACACCGCATACAACCCTAGCAGACAGCCAGCCACTTTAAAAATGCATCTTTTTCTTTCATCCTGGGAAAACATTCTCTTGCCAAAGGCTTTCCTAGATGCAGGTGGGAAGGTCACCTGTCATGACTGATCTTGTTGCATTAATCTTTTGCAGAAGAGGCCACACAAACCTTGAGCACGTTTAGCAATAATGAAGCCCTTCCAAATTGCCCCTGCTAACACTCCACTTCCCTCATTTACAGATGTTCCTGGAACTCTTACATACAAAAGGAATTTACATACAAAAGGAATTAGTCATCCACAAATGGCATGAGGCAGCTTCATAATTTTTCCTTTAGCTTTATAAAACTTTACTACAGTAAGAAAAGTACTATCTACGTATACTACGGTCAGCTACATTTAATCAGTTTTCTATTTTTCAGCATTTACAGTTCTCTGTGCAACTGTATTGATGAGTGCTAATTTTTAGTGCTGCTCTTTGACTGCTGCCTTCTCTGCAGCTAAAGAAGTTTTGATTTTAAACTGAAGAAATTTACAGAAACATATTTTGTCCTCATTTTCATATAGCAAAATACTTAAACTATGGCTAGTTACATTTTACTCAAACTGGTCTAAGATGAGAACTAAAAGCCATCCTTCTGTGAAAGCTGCACATACAGGTGTCCCTGCCAAATACAGTGTCTTGCATACTCTCATTACTTCAGCAATCCAAGCACATAACTACATATAAAGCCATCGGCACAAAACTATTTCCCTAAGTAGTCAGTTTATCAACTGTGACTGGTATCTTGAGGTGCTATTAGCTCTATGTGCTGTGCACAGACCTACCATCCATGTAATCTCAATTCCACAACACTGTAGCGTGATGCTCAACACCAAATGCTAGGCAGCTTTGTATAAGAAATCTCACAGTACAGATGAAAAAGAAAAGGTCAAACACTTAAAAGCTATAGTACAGAAACCACTTCTGGAATTGTGTTCTCACTGATGGCAGTTCACTCTCATACAACTGAGTGAAGCAAATTAATTAAGATGTGTATGTATCTCAAAAGGGCAGAAGAAAGTTGAGATGACTAGCTTTTAAAAATTTACTTTAAGGACTGAAAAGGAAAAAAAAACCTATCAAATTACATCCAATTAATGGAGCCTAGAAATTAATTAATTAAGTATTAAACAACAAATGAACACAATGATAAAGAGTAAAGTCTCCTCTGCCCTTGCACTTCATAAAATCACAGAAAGACAGGGTTGGAACCTGAGGATTGTTAACTGTCACTTGCCAGGGGAAAAAGCCCTGCTGCAGGGACATCCTGAGGCACACAGGATCAAGGCGAGCAGGGCTGACTTCTAGAGCTACGGAAACTGCATTTCGCTGAGCTAACAGTGGTAGAACAGCAATGGCAGCTGATTTAAACACATTCCTGTATTCCTCCCAGGCCACCTTTCCTTGCTTTCATCCTCTGTAATGTGTTTAAAATATGTCCAGAAGTGTCTTATTTATACATGCAGGCACCCTGCATCCTTGCCTAATTTCCCCTGCAAGGAGACAAGCCTTGAACATCATCCAGATCTTCCCTCCAGGGCTCTATCCCCTGGTACTCTACCAAAAAGAGACTGAAGTCTCATCTCCTGAACTCCAGGGTAGTGAGCTTGCTGTGTAGCCTCCTTGCTGCTCTAAGAACCTCAAACTCCACCATTTCACAGACGCTGTAGCCCAGAATGTCCGTGAGCTTCCCATTCCCCACTGGCCCCTCCCTGTCAGAACAAAATCCACCACACCACCTCTCCTCCTTGGCTCATCTATCCAACCTGTAGAGGGAAGTTGCTAACAAAGAATTCCAGGAAGCTCCTCACGCAAGAGGTTTATGCCTCTCTGCACTGTCTTTTCAACAGGCAGTTGAGTGGTTGAAGATCCCCATGAGGAACAAGGTTTGTGTACACGAGGCTTCTCCTCTCTGTCTGTAAGGGGCCTCATCTTCTCTGTCTTCCTGGTCACATAATAAAGGCTCTTATCCCTTGCCTGCCTTTAATCCTGACCCATTAATTCTCAGTCGGCTCCTCATCCATCCCCAGATGAAGATCCGTGATCTCCAGCTGGTCACTAACATAGAGAACAACACTGCCTCATTCTCCCTTGCCTGACCTTCCTAAGGAATCCACACCTTTCCATGACTCACAGGAGTCAACCCACACTTTTATGATGCCAATGACTGTAAGTCTGGCAGGCCTGCATGTATCTCTAATTCCTCCTGTTTATTTCCCCTGCTGCATGTGCATTAGCACATTAGCTGGGCCTCTATGAAGCTTTCTGGCTGGAGTATCTGGAATTCCTTGATGCTGTAATTCAGGTGCTCTCCTGCTGACCTGCTTAGCCTCTCCGGGCTCTAGGCACCTCTTGCTGACTGTGAGAGCATGCCATCCCATAGCTTATCACCATGAAATCTCATTATATCCTCTTCCCCCATCACATCAAGTTTAATGTCCTATCAATAAGCTCCATTAGTCCTTGACAAATATCTTCCCTTTTAGAGAAAAGAATCCCATCTGAATTCATCATGTCAAGGTCTATGGAGGCCAACCCATTAAATGGAAGAAATCAAAATTGTAGACGTGTGCCACCAGCTGCAGAGTCAGGTATTAAGACTGAAAAAAAACCAGGTATCTGTTTTATATAAGTGTCACTACCCGCACCTACAAAACTAGAGGAAAAACTAACCGGTGGCCCTGGTTACCTCTACAACCATCCCGGGGCCTTGAAGTCTCTTTTGATAGGCCTTTGGACTATGCATTGTGGCTGTGTCACTACACAGGTGGAGGACCAGCAACAAGTAGTGAGAGTCTGATGGCTGAACCAGGCATGGAAGTCTCCTGGAAATGCACATAACTCGTGACCCAGGGAGGTACACTTCTCTGGTGGAGAAGGACCTTTGTCCTCATCATCCATTGATTCTCCTACCACATCCAGAGCCTCACACCTATTGCACAGAGGCACTTGGGAGGGTGAGGTAGGCAAGAAGGGCTTTTGCCCGTTGTGCCAAGCAAGGACTTGGCTCCATTCACTCCTTCCTTCTGACCTACTGGCTTCAGCCTGGCAGAGGAGGTTACACAACACTCTTGATTTCTTTCTGGTCTCTGCTCCTGTCTCAGGAAGGCCAGAGCACAGTTCGAATGGTCTATCTCCACCCTGGAGTCCCTGATACTTCTTTATCTTTCTCTTCTCTTGGAAAACACACTAGGGCCTTCACTTAGTTACACTGCCTGCTAGACGGACAGCAAATTAATTTTTACTGAATGCATTTAATGATTCTCATTTATTTTATCAGTCTAAGTACTGAGTGGCTAATGAGAAACTAAAGTGCAAAATTTCTACACTACTTTTAAGGTAACAGAACTGGTACACAGCTCCACTCTTACCTCCTTATTGGTAACTAGGATCCTAAGCTAAATCACAAGTAGCTCAAGAGTTTTGCAGAAACGTTTCACTGCAATTGCTTACTCATTAAAGCAGTGGAAAATATGGTAAAAGACCAGCTCATGAGACCGTTTTCCCTTCAACTTTGTTTATTGATGTACTGAACATGAAAAAGTACAAAGAATCCAAACACAAAAGAAAACATGTACAACCTCTTAAATACCCAACAGAATATATTCTCTATTCCAACAAATGTGAATTAAGTCATACTATACAACTTCAAATAAATACCAGCCTTATATTTTACTAAGTGCTCTGATAAACACTGTAAAGTGAAGCTCAATTTACATGCCTTCTCATCAATGCTGTTAGTTGCTACAGTAGTATAGGAAAGAAGCATGTAGCTACTATTTCTCCCACATCAGAAAGTTTGTGATTTCTATACTATATACAACTTTTAATGCAGAGGATTAGCTTTAACAATCTAAATGCATCTAAGAATGAAGAAGTACTCAGGAAGCCAATTGATTTTTGAATAGCATTGAGTGGGTCAGCATGAAAACTTGCTTATTCACTTCAGCACGCGCTTCACAGTATATGCAGTGTACTATACTGAAAATTTTATAACTACAATTTAAAAGAATAAGAACCAAAACCAACTGCAAAGATAGTGTACAACTATGTTATGCATAGAACATTGCTTTTTCTAAGGGGAAGCATATAAGCATCTCAGTTTATACAAAAAGCAGGACGTAACTACATAGTTGTCAGTGCATCCTGGTGAAGGCATCAAACCCTCAGCTTTTTTTAAAAAATTTAATTATAAGCTAGATGCTAATCAGAAAATATTCTGTATTTGTTTTCTTTAAATTTCTTCAATACATGGTAAAGGCTTTTTCTATTTCCCCAAATAGTGATTTAAGCATCATACAAAGTTAAACTTCAATAGCATACAGATATTTATGGTTTTCATATGAAAAATGTAAGGAAATTTGCTCAAAACGTATGTTTATACTTGTTTTTTTTACCACAAACATATTTATAAACAAAAAAGTTGCATCACCATAAACAGCTGAAGCTAGACTATCTACAGACAAAAATAGCAACAGATCTGATGCACTGTAAATTCAAGTCCTCAGGACAAAAAAAAAAAAAAAAGAAAAAAGAAAAAAAAGAAGCAGACCTCAAGTAACAATGTTAATGCCATTTACAAAGAAAAAACTTATACAAAAACATTCAAAAATTGAACATCACTTGGCATGTAACTTAAAAAAACCCCTATAATCAAAATTAGCTGAAAGGTTCATAACTTAAGTCTTATTTACATTACACAAAGCTCAGGTGTTAGCCTTGAACATAACTTTCAAATTACCTCCTAATGTATCCAACTCAGGCCACTTCTGCTGATTTGCTACTGCACAAACCATGCTCAATGTCTTTTCTTAAGACAAAACAATTCTTCAAACAATAGCAAGTACATCACTAAACACCATGAGCTCTATCTGAAGGGAATTCTTTAGGAAGAACAGATTTTTTTTTCCCCCATATCTCAGTGTTCTAAGTTTTCTGCTTGCTTGTATATTCTTTTTTAAAATTTTCATTTGCTTCAAAATCACAAATTAAAGTGAGCCACCTATCACTTAATAACCAGGATGATCAATGACTCCACTGATGATTACAAAAAATGAAACCAACAGTGCATTCCATTGACTTCAGTTCTTAATACAAAGGTCTCAAAAGGTTCTACATCATAAATCTTTCTAAATTTTTTCCCAACAACTGCAAATTTCCTGGTAAGTTTTAAAAGCTCACTAGGTGTCATATGAAGAGATTTCTCAAAGTATTCAAGTCAAAATATTTGTTCCAGGACCTGTAAAAAGTTTCTCCAAATTTTTTATTTTTTTTACAAAAATAGATGCTTTTTTAAACCCACATCAAAGAGGCTCTTATCTCTTTGGCAAGGTACTGCTTTACGAAAAGTTCTTCAGTATTCTTACAATAAGCTTTTACAATGTGTTCCCCTTCCCCAACCCAAATGAAGACGATGAAATAAATACTGCTCATAACTTTATAAATAAAATGTAAACTTCAGATATTTTTCTTGAACAACAAAACAAAACAATAACACATTAAAATGTAAATTGAACACAAAGCAAATCAAGAGATGACAAAAGAAAAATTATAGCATTACACAAAGCCTTGATATTTACTCATAGGTTAAAGGCAGTCATGTATAAAGAAAAAAAAGAAAAAACTTCTTCCCTTTGAAACATTTCAAAAGGTCCACCTTCTTCAAAGAAGGCAATAGAATATGCATTGTGACAGGCAAAAACCCTGCACCTCTTGTCAATACTCAAACACAAAAGATAGTTAAGAAGTTCTAATTCAAATATTAGCAATAAAAAAATCTCACATATTCTTAGGATGCTAAGTAGTCATTTTATCCCCATATCCACACTGGCATACAACAAAGGCATTTACTAATGCATAAAGCTTCTTGTAAATCGCCTTTGTTGTATAGTTTTCATGTATTAATGCACTGAGAATAACTTGTTAGGCTTTGTGCGTTTTGTTTGTTTTGAAGGAGACCTGCAATACTCTGTCACCAAGGCGGTATCCGTTCAGGCTGGCTATTGCCATAGCTGCCTCGTCATAGTTTGTCATAGTCACAAATCCAAAACCTTTGCACTTGTTGGTGTTAAAGTCACGGATGACCTTCACATTGGTTACTGCTCCAAAGGGTCCAAACATTTGCCAGAGGATACTCTCATCAGCATCAGGGGCCAAGTTGTACACAAAAATGCACCATCCAGTTCCTGCATGTCCAGGGATATTAATTCCGGCCAAACTGGTCATTCCATCAATGGTCATTGGAGGAAACCTACTGAAAAATGAGGGAAAGCAAAACAGAATCATAATACAGCTGTTCACACAAAACCCCAGCAAAGAAATGTCAGAATAAAAGCGAAGAATCATACAGAGCTTCTCACAGAATGAACATGTTGCTCAGACTAGAAAGATAAGATCAAAAACATTTTTTGCCCCCTAACTGCACAAATACTACATAAAAAAATGTACAAGAGTAGGGAGAACAGTGCTAGGTATGTCTGAAATGATGTAACAGAAAATCAAAAGGAAAGCATGCTATAAAACCAGTGAAGATTAGCAAGTCATTTGAAACAGGAATTCCATGAAACTGCTATAAAAGGCTTGTCTATTTCATGCAAAATGCACCAAAATGAACAATCTCAGCTGAAGTCTCAACATGCAAAAATTCAACGTAAGTCTTACTGAAAAGTAAGAGTTTGCAAAATACTTCAAAACAATTTGGTTGTTATGAATCAACTAATCCTTTATTACCTCTTTACTCCATAAGCTATGTTGAGCAGATTGTCCAACCTGCAAAACATTTAGCAACATGTTCAGTCTTCAGACTTTTCCACCCTTTAGGGAAACTTAGCATATTACTGTCACATCCATTACACTGTATGGAACCTCAAGCAATGAAAAGTATCACCACCAAAAGAGCCATGGCACGTTATTACACTTCATAGTGAATACAAAACAGGTATTCTTGTCTAGTAACCACAATCATAAAGAGTTTATTTTATAAAGTGCACCACAGCCACAAATTTAGCCCAAATCACATACTCTTATGTTTAAGTTACAGTCAGTGACGACACTGGTGAAGTTTTCCACACTACTAACTTGAGTGAGAAGACTTTTATTGAGGCTGCTGACATGTTTGCTGACATGACTATTAAGACAGATGCAGTATTTTGGACCACTATCAACGGTTGCAACATAAACTGAAAAAACAAGATTTTTCATATTCATGCTCCTTCTGGCAATTCCAGAATGTTAGGAACCAGAAGGCTGGTTTGGTTGAGCAGGCAAAAAAAGGGAGTGTAAGGACAGTGGAGGCATAATCAGGTAGACATGGAAAGAATACAGAGATATTGCTTACCACTGAGAAAATTTGTGTGGCCAAAGCTCAACAGGACTTGAAGCTCGTCAAAAATGTGGGGGACAAAAGATTGACATATTTATAAACAAAAAGAGGTTTTTCAATATGTCAATTTCAAAGAGCAGTCCAAAAATATTATCAGCCTGTTACAGAATGAGGATGGTCACCTCACAAACAGTGGGCTGTGAGAACACTAAACAACACTGAATTTGTGCAGAATCTCCTGCTCAAGCTGGATGCCTACAATGTATGGACTTGATGGGATTCATCCAAGAACAATCAAAAATAAATGGCAGATGTCTTTGTGAGGACTCTTTCAATGATTTTTTAAATGATCTTAGGAATATTGAGTTGACTAGAAGTTGGATCACACTACCTCAAATTTCAGTAAAGGCAAGAAGGATGACCCTGGAAACTAGAGGCCTGTCAGTCTCACTTCAGTGCTCAGTAAAAATTATGGAGATTATTGTGGGAAGTATTGATAAACACAGTCACAGCCAGCATGGCTTCATGAGGGCAAAGTCCTGCTTGTCTACCTTAACTTCCTTTTATGATAGGATAAGCCACCCAGCTTAAGGCAATCAGCTGATGCATTTTTTTTGAGATTTCAGTAAAGCTTTTTATACTGCCTCTCCCTTCTGGACAAAATGTGCAGCTCACAGCTGGATAAATGTGATGGGTGAGCAACTGGCTCAGGGGTCAGGCACAAAGGGTTACAATGAATAGGGTGACACCGGACTGGTAACTGGTCACTACTGGGATTCCACAGTAGTGGAATTCCACATTTATTTTAGGCTCAGTGCTCTTTAGCATCTCCATAAATTACTTTGATACAGGACTTGAAGAACATATACTAAGTTTGCTGATGACACTAAATTGGGAGGACCTGTTGACTCCGCTTTAAGGCAAAGAGACTCTGCAGAGAGACCTTAATGAATCAGAGGGTTGGGCAATTACCCAATGTCACACAACATTTAAAAAGGGCAAGTAAGATTCTGCACCTGGAATGGGGTAACCCAGCATGTACAGACAGAACGGGAATGAAACACTGAAAAGGGCAAGGGACCTGGGGGTCCTGGTTGAAGTTGGCCATCAGTCAGCAGTGCCTGGCAGCCAGGAGGGCCACAAGTGTCCCGGGGTACATCAGGTACAGCATCACAGCTGGGCAAGGGAGGGGATTGTCCTGCTCTGCTCTGAGCTGGGGCAGCCTCAGCTCCAGGGATGGGGGCTACAGTATAAGAAAGATATAAAACCATTAGAGAGTGTTCAAAGGAGGGCCAAGAAAATGGTGAAGGGTCTGGAGAGGAAGCTGTGTAAGGAGCAGTTGAGGTCACCTGGCTTGTTCAGCCTGGGCAGCCTAAGGGGTTGTCTGACCTTCTCACACTATACAGTTTCCTTGTGAGGGGAACAGGAGGGACATGTACTGATCTCTTCTCTGTGGTGACAGTGACAGGACCCAAGGGAACGCCCTGAAGTTCTCTTCCCCCAGAAGGGGGCTGGACACTAGCATTCCTAGGGAAGTGGTCATGTCACCAAGCCTGCCAGAGTCCAGGAATTGTTTGGACAATGCTCCCATGTGCATGGTGTGACTCTTGGGGATGGTGTTGTGCAGGGCCAGGAGCTGGACTCAATGATCCTTGGGGGTGCCTCTCAATCCAGGATATTCTATGACGCTATGATTTTCCAGGATGAAGTGTTTCTAGAATACACACACACACAAAAGATGTCTCCATGTGTTTCTTGCCTCACCTTCCCCCAATTATAGAATGCCACCACAACTCTAAAGCCCTTGAAATTACCTAGCCAATATCCAAAATATACAGTGCATACAACTCCTATTGATCTTACTCCTGGAGTCCCTTAAACTGCTTCTTTCAAAAAAATTTTACCCTGAAGAATCTCTGTTTCTTTCTTTCTGGCAAATCCCAGATACATGAAGAGGAAATCTTACTATAGATCATGTTCAGGACTCAATAAAATATGAGCTTAAGTAAAAAATGTACACTTGATATAGTTTTCCAGTGGTTCTGCAGTGAGTTGGGTTTGCAGAATACATTGACAAGAAACTACTGAACCTCTAAAAGAGCAGAAAATAGGAAATTAAGTATTTGACTATCATTAAGTATTTGACTATCAGTAGGTAGTGTGGATGACTGAGGTCTACTGTCATTGACATCAGGGGTGGAGAGCAAGATGAAGAGCTCTAGAAATACCATCACTTATAGGTTATTGTTACAAAGACAGCCACATGAGGACTTAATACAGTAATGGTATCACTTATATGATTTTTCATCAGTTACCTTGAAGACTAGAAAATATTCTGGAAAAATTCTCATGGACTTTCACTGGAAATTTTAAAAAGATGCTTTAAGCTACACATCTTAGAGAAACTGAGGAACAATTATATAGAGCTGCTTTTCCAAGGCCAGCTCAAGTTTTCTCTTAAGGAAAAAAGGAAGCACTGCATTGATTCTGTTGCTTTTATGATTAAGGTTTGAGCTGTTCTGAGGCCTCTGTCAACCATTAGCAGAAATGGGGCAACTGCATCAGGTAATCCTGTCTGATATGTCAACAGCTAAGATTTCTTGCATGTGGAACACATGAAAGATGTTAAGCATTGGTGCCATGTCAACTACATAGTCAGTACCAGATCTGGAATGATAAAACAATGCAAAGCAAAAATCTAAAAGACAAGAAAAGATGATTTCTCTTTACAGTGCAAAGATTTAAAATTTGGTAAGACTATCTTTTAGTGACGTAACATTAGTCTGAAGGCCTTGACAGGAAAAAAAAAAAAGTGTCTGCAACCTTTTACTTTTTGGCCAGTTGAGTTAAACTTTTTCTTTCTTCCACATCAATCAAAGTGAGAGAGATTTTACTCCTATTTACTACAGACTTGGTATTACTCAATGCTTTTTGTTACCATTAAACTTTTATGTGGGGCAAATCATAGTATCTCAAGATGCTTTTAAGCATTACTTTACGCTTTGCACTTATGTATCTCAGGAAAAAACAACAAATTCCCAATGTAAATGAACATTAAATGGAATTGCATTTTTATGAAAGAGAAATAAATCCCCGCCAGTCAAAATTTAAGATACAAAGCCTAAAGTTGCAGAACAGGGAAGTTACCTAAGTGCAAAGAAATAAGTCTTACCGAAAAAGAACCAAAACTCTCCCCAAAACACCACCAACAACAAGAAAAAAAAAAACCAAACACCAGACAAAAAAACCCACCCAAAACAAAAAACAACAAAACCCAATTAAACCCCCCCCAAATACCCAAAACATGCACACAACCCAACCAAACAAAATAACCCCCCAAAAAACAAACAAAAAAACCCTCCACAAAACTAAGAAAACCTCTGAAAGATGGGAGAATTTTTACAAATCATGATAGATCTATCTAAGTATCAGTGCAATACCAATGCTATCCCAGCCAGCAACTGAGTGAAACTGAACAGGGTATCTTGGAACATGGACTGTCAGAAAAACTCAAGGATTCTGCAGTCCAGGACTTGCCAGAATATGTTGAATATTTTAACACATAAGCTTGTAGTACATAACCCATGATCTTATTTCATACACCGCACTTGAGTCCATCCTGCAATTTCTGCCCCTGTACTCTGCCTATAGAACAACAGCAAGTTTTATGCAATATTCAGAACACTGTTGTAAGTTAGCCCTTTTATTACCTAAAAATGGTAAGAAGAGCCATAAAAAAGTAAATAAAATTGGCTGTCCCCTCTTCTACAGTGGAACACCTACTCCTCACAACTGTAAGATGCAACACATAAGGTCAAAAAGCTGCATAAAAAATTCAGAAATGGTCAGAAATGCAGTCCACTAAACTCTTCAATATTATAAGCTTGTAAGCAAGCTTAGCAAATGCAGAGCTTTTGAAATTTGGTATATTCTCTTTGAAGCAAGCTGTCCTCTGGTTTTATTTCTTGAAAAAGAAAACAGAACTACTCTTTGAGTGTATTACTATTTAACACAATTAAGTCACATTGTTCAGGGGCGGAGGGAGGGAAGAAATAATCAAGATTACCGAAATATATCCAAGGTACTCAGATGTAGATAACACAGTGTTGGTTTTACTTTGTTCTCACCATCTGCTCTTTAGAATACACTAAATAGCACAGGGAACTACATGGCAATAGTTTCAACATGATGGGAACATAAATCTCCAGAAAGCACATGGAGAAAACATGTGAACAATCTTCATTATGAAAGGTTGTAACAAGAAAAGACAAAGTATGGCATGGAAACATACTCCACAGACAGCATAGACAACAAACCAGGAAAAAAACCTGAAAGGCAGAATGAAGAGGAAAAACATGGGGTAAAGAAGAAGCTGGCTGTTGCATACCATATGGCTAAGAAAAAAACACTAAGCCTCCTAGGTCAATATCAACTGAATTAACTTGCACATTATGAAAAGTAATATTTGAAAAAAACATTTTAGTGACCTGAGTACCAGAAAGATGCCATCTTGGTTCAACTAAGGTTGCTCATTAGATACTGAAATGCTATCAAATAAGATGGCATGCATTTTTGGTTTTAGCTCTACTGTGGCAGCATAGCTGAAGTTCAATATTCATGTGTTTCCTTCCCACACAGAAGTCAGACAAGCAGGAAAGCACAAGAGTGTGGTCAAACAAACAAGCCTGTGGGAACATGCAAGTTACAGCATAGTCATGCTCATTATTTGACTTACCTAAAACGCTGAGTCTGCTGAGCTAGGGGGGTGGGATACCTTCTGTTTGGAGAATGGTACAGCTGGGAAAGAATGGCCTGATTGGTTTTTTGGCTTGGATTGTTAGCAAACTTTACAGTGATGGGCTCTGTGGCACCTGGAGGTTTCTGGCCATTCAAGCCCTTGATAGCTTCTTCTGCTTCAATTCGCTTGTCAAACCGGATAAACCCCACGCCCCGTGATATGCCTGCACAAGGTGAAAAAAAGCACACAGTAATGAATTCACAGAATATTAGATGGCAACTTTTTATTTGTGTGGCCAATTGCTATGCTGATGGTCGAATGCTGTGAACACATGATAACTTTGAGCTTAACAGAACAGATTTTATGTAAAGTAAGAATATCCTACTGTTATTTTGATTTTATTTTTTATTTAACTGATATAAGACACATTTGCGTAAAAAGCTTCGAAGTTTGAGGGAAAACAGGGGAAACAAATATAGTGAGCCAAAGTGGAATTTGGAAACCAAGCAATCTTGTTGGATGGGGATGAATCCAAACCAGCTGCAATGCAACCTTGTTCAGCTCACACTACTCTGCAGCATCTAAATTTACAAAATTTCTGTAAATAGCTTAGTTCTGTAAATAGCTTAGCTCTGCTCTCTAGCAGAGAACTTGTTCTCCTGGAGTATGCCCTGAAACCCTCTTTGGAGCAGATATGCTGAGAGGATGATGACGTGCACATACTGTATTGCAAAAATGGGAATTGTGGCCATGTTTTAACAGTCAGTAGTCACCTCTAAGTAAAATATTTGGTTTCAGTTTATCAACATGTAGCACTAGGTGTTACCTTTGAAGGAAAGTTTTCTTGATATAGGAAAGTCAGAGGCAACACACAAAGGAATCAAAAAGTGGTTATGAAAGGTCTTAGGAACATCACACATCAATAATTCCAACTGTATTAGACATCAACATATTAAGCTGTGGATACTTGAATCAATTAACATTAAAGCTATTAATAGCCAACATTAGTTAGACCAGTGTTCTGTTGTACTATTTCTAGTGCCATTTAGAGCCCCCTTACATTTTGGTTCATGAATAACCAGATGAGTTAGACATTTGTGGTCAATTGAGAAAGACATTAGTGACAACAAATGTATTCTGTTCATAAATAATGATGATTTAAGCCATCAAAAGTGACAATGAACAGACATGTGAAAGCTTTAAAGAGTCAAATGTCACAGCATCAACTCTGCGATTTTTATCTATTAGTGTGTGTCACAACATTATTCACACCATTCTGAGCCCACTTCTTCCAAATTACTGAAAAGGAGGCAAGAAAGCTTAAGCCTGAACAACAATCTATATGCCAGAAAGTACGCTGCAAGTAGCAGGATTTATGAATATGAATAGAATTATCACGCATTCCATCTATTTCTACGTATGAACATACAAGAACTTACAGGGAACAGGTATTTACTGCACAAAGACTAGAAATCTGTCCTGCAGATCTGCTTCAAGTCAGGACGTGACCTTCAGCTGTCCTTTCCAGGCATCTCTACACTCTCAATAACACAAACTATTAAAACACTCTTCTGAGTGTTTTAGGTGTCTTCTAAGTATTTAGGTGTATTCTAAGTATTAGGTATAAACACTGAGATTTAAGTTAGTGGAAGTCAAAGGGGTACACACAAGTAACTCTAAAGGTCAGCCAAGACTCAAATGCTAGCATGTGCACTTTTCAGAGTAAGACAGAAAAACTTTATGACCTTCTACTGTTGAGAGTTGTTTGCCACCCAAGAGGATATGCAGCTTTGAAAAGGCACAGCTATAAAAAATATAAATAAAACAAACCCAGCTTATTCAGGGAACAATTGTGCGAGTAAATTACTTCCTCTGTCCCACCCCTTAGTGTTTTTTGGAAGGGTGAGAACTTGGAGAGCCCTGCTTCTTTGTATGTTGCTTTGTATACTCAATACTTGTATCATGTACTTGGCTTTTCATTCAATTGCTTATTTCTGGCAGAGACCTCACCGCAGGCGATTCAGAAAACTATAAAGCTCCTCAAGATCAGCCATCTGAGACAGCAAAAATCCACAGGCATTACTGTCCGAGTCTGAAGAGTAATCACTAAGTGTCACTGACAACCATTACCTGATTGACACACATATTTTAAGAATGTAAAAAACCTGGTACATCTTAGTGCTTTAAGGCACCAGTAATCACAGAACTTATCTGTTCCTGAGGAACTCAAAGTTCATGTATGTGACCAAATTTATTGAGTCAGCCTTGAGAAAAAAGTCTTAACAGCAACTGCCAGTCTGGGGCTTCTGCAATCCTAGCCTCAGAGAACCTGTTGTGCATTTCTGCATAGAACTTTCTTTATAGAAAAAGAAAAGTTTAATAGCATTTTGTAAGGCACTAGAAGACTGTTTTCACGCAGCAGCTTGGAAAGGAAGATTCTGGCAGCTGTAAATTTATCACAAGTCATCAAACAAGCTTCAAACCTGCACCTTCAGGGTGGAAATGACTCAAGCTGGCTCAGTACACTATGCAGTCTATTTTTGTCCATGCATATTTATGAACAATTCTAGAAGAAAAATGCATTTTCTGGCCTACATACACCTTTTATAAATTACAGAGACAAGATTATTGTACTGAAAGATTAAGTATTTCTTCAACTGCAAGACTATGAAAGGCCATGCAAAATTGCCTACTTACCAGTGACCTGGTCAACCAGAATACGAGAAGTAATAATACGTCCATACTGGGAAAAGAGCTGTTCCAGTTCTTTCTGGGTCATTGTTTTTGGAAGTCCGCTAACATACAAATTTGCATCTCTGATAGAAGCTGAACTTGGCCGTGCATAAGAAACCTTAGAAAAAAAACATTTAAAAAATCCTAGAAAGCAAATACTTTAAAATCAGCAGAAATAGGACAGTGTTATTTTTTCTGAGGTATCAAAACATCTCCATCAGCAGGCAGAACAGTTACTTTGCAAAGCCAGTTCAATGGGTTTTTTTGTTTATTTGTTTTTTGGGTTTCGGGGTTTTTTTTTTTTGGGAGTTAGCTTCCAACACACAGAAGGAATGTAATTTAGACCAAGCAGGAGAAGCTCATTACACTAACTC
>PYHW01010327.1:259790-272541 GCA_013186435.1 Turdus rufiventris
CCTTGATTTCAAAATTATAATAATTTGGAGGGAGGGGGTTTACATTCTCCATTTCAAAGAGAAGCTCCTGCCTTTCTCAGCAGACACGAGTCCTCCAAACAAAACCAGCAACTTTTCATTCTTTGTCCATATATAAGCTGCACCTGATTATAAGCCGCATTTCGGGTTCAGTCCAAAATTTCAGTCAAAATGGTGCAGCTTATAATAGTGAAATTACTGTACTCTTAAAGTTACTGTTCAACCAAGTTTCTATATTTTAAACTATATTTTAGTTTGCATTAAGGCTTGAACTGAATTTTAAAAGAAGCTTAGCAAAATGGGGGAACCTGCATAAGTCATTGAGTAATCCCTAATTTAATTATCATTTGCTTATAGCTCCAGCAGATGGATTCTTTTTAATGAACACACAATTCACTGATTACCAAGTAGGCACGGCTGGGCAGCTTGTAAGAAAACACCTGTAAACTATGATTGCTACTAGATTTTAGTACTTGATACTTCAATGCCTTTCTCTCAAAACATTTCTCAGCTATCACTTTAAATCTGGAGTAATGCAAGTTGAAGAATTAATGAAAAGCATCAAACACTGGTCAAAGTACTTGACAGCATATCCTGCCATACAGTAAGTAGAGTATGTCTAATCTCAGCCAGATTCAACTCTTGATTAATTTGGTGCCATCCTTCTGCCTTATCACTTATAGTTCTTCACATGTGAAGAACATCATCATCTGGTGCTTTATCAACATAAGTTTGCTGCTGCTGGATACAAAAGTGATGGTGCAGCTCTGGTTCTTCCCTGCAGCATAAGGAGAAAACTTGTGGTGGGGGGCTACCGTGGATGCTAAGCATTACATGAACCTGACAGAAGATGTTCAGCAAGCCAAAAGAAACATCAGCTGAAGGTTATTAAGAGACTCACTATATTCAAATAGAAAATCTGAACACAAGAAAGTGTGGTTGAAAGCAGGGACTGCATGGAAAGGTGCATGCTGTTGCACAAGCAAAAGAAACAGCAAATGCTTATGGACACTATAGGAGGAACACTGAGAATCATGCCTACTACTGCCTTGGATTCAAACACAATCAGCAACAGTCACAAACTACTTGAAATAATAAAGATGGAACTACTCAGTCAGACTTCCTTACTAGCTTGTCATATTACAAGAAGATCCTTACCACTCCAAGGTGAAAGAACACCATGGAATTTGCCAAACCAAGCTTTCTGAAAGCTAGCTATACCCTTTAACTTTTGCCACTATTAGTAGTAGCACCAGGCATCACAGTTTTGTCTCTTGCAGTCAGTTTACTCCTTGTCAGGAATACAGCCAGCAGTGTTCAATATTCTCTCATTGTATCCACCTAGTCACCTTAAATAAGCAAGTGGATGTAAAGCACTTTGTTCTACTCCTGGGGTGTTTCAAAACCTGTGGTAATTTGCTCACCCAAGTGAAAAACTGGCATGACACTTTGTTGTGGTTTAAACCCAGCTGGCAACTAAGAACACACAGAACACAACACAACTAAAAACACTACCCCTCACATCCCAGTGAAAAAAGGAGAAAAAAAATTTAATAAAAAGCTTGCCAGTGAAGACCAGTTTAGTAACTGAAACAAAGTAACACGTAAATAAATAAAGGGAAATAAAAAAGGAGAGAAACCCCAGGGAAAACAAGTGATAGCCAAAAAAACCTGCTCATCATTCACTGGTTTATACCAAATCCTGTCCCTGAACTGTGAGCAGCCCCCATTTCAGGCAGCTCCCCCAGTTTATTAACTATTTGGGCATGAGGATCTATGTTCTGAACTGTTGGCCAGTTCAGGTCCCCTGACCTGGCTGTGTTCCCACACCTCCCAGCTGGCAGACCACAAAACACTGAACAGTCCTTCCACCAGGGAAAACACTGCTCAGCGGCAGCCAAACCATCAGGGTGTTATCAACGTTATTTTCATACCGATTCCAAAGCACAGCACTGTACCTACTGCTGAGAACAAAGCAACTCTCTCCCAGCAAAAACCAGGACACACCTAAACACAAATTCTTTTCCCAAATTTTACTTCAGTTTTTGTCCACGTTTTTACCTGTTACTTAATCTCAGAGTTTTGAAAGGCATCCTGAAATGTGCAATGATGCTAAGTTTGAAAAATACTTCCCTGCTCTAGAGAACTTTTTTCATAGGTTAACTTCCAATATTACTTTCAATCACATGCTTTTTTTTTGTTTTGTTTTTTTTTTCTGGTCTTTACTCACAAATGAAAGCTTGTAAAAAAATGATAAATTGTCCTCAAAACATAATTTTTCCCTAGTGAAGGTTTTCACTGCCATCTCAAAAAATATGTGCTTGAAAGTATGTTCAAGGGCAACACCTTTTTACAGTTTTAACGGCTGTAATTAACAAAGAAGAACAAAGGGCAATCTGCAATACTAGCTGGAAAAAGCCATTCTCTTTACAATTGCTAAATTAACATAGAAAAAAATATGCTGAGAACACCTACATTTTTATTACTTGAAAATAAAGTATGTCTCCACAATTCTTATATGAACACAGTAAAATTCTCCCATAAGTAAGGTTTTTTTTTAGTTTAGAAGGTGGTGGGGAAGAGTGGAAAACTGAAAATAATCAATGTATCTTACTACAGATGCAAGTCTTCATAATCATTGTGCAGCATTATTAGGGCTCCAACCAAAAGAGCTTTGGTTTAACATGCACAGCTACCAGAAAATCTACGAAAAACCCTAAGTATTAAACTTTACTGACAACAGATCCAGAAACTCAGATTACATATCCCCTTCTGTTTTAGTAAATTCAGCTAAATGCCTCAAAAAAGTGAAGGTAAAAAAACAAAGCTGGTCAACACTGCAGAAGTTTTGAAGATAACATGGCTGTGTCCTTGATAACTGTGGGAATTAGTAGAGTTACCAAAAACCATTAAAGGAATCCTAAAATGAAATACAAGATCTGAACCCTCTCAGTTATTTTCTCTTTACCGTGGAATAAAGCATTAGGTTTGCATGGTTTTCTTCTATGACATTCTACAGCTTTCTATTTCCAATTGGACTTGACATACTCCAGGAAGAAAAATTCCATAGAGAATACTGTAATAAGCCCTTTTCTGCAGTTGTACACAGAAAACCACAATGGCAGTCTGTCAAATTTTCACAGTAAGAGCTGCCAGCTGAAGTATCATGATAAAAGAAATGTAGATATACATATATTTTATAGAAAATAAACACATGCAGCTATAAAGTTCCTTGCATGTATTTTAAGGTCTTGCCTCTATAGCACAATAAACTATTTGCTTCAATTCATCATGGACCAACCATGAACCGGTTAGAAACATCTGCAGCTTGAAGTCTTACTACTTACCACTCCGCTTGTGGAGGCTGAGAGGAAGAATCTACTTTCTGTAGGGATATCCAGGTCCTTAAAATCCACATGACATCCTTGGAGTGAAAGAGCCTCAGGGCATGCAGGTCAGTTACATCACTACCCAAACTGTGGCAGAAATCATTGAAACATACCTTCCTTGCTAGAAATATTTCACTCTAGTCTTATAAAGGTAGGTAGTTTCAGTTACCCTGGAAAGCAGTTACGCTGTAAAAACTTCAGGTTCCGAGAGGGCTCTCTCACACGCTAGAATTGACATTTATTCAAATAGCTGGCCCGGGATCACTAAGATGTAACAGCAACATATACCTACATACACATATGAAAGAATAAGCAGTGCAAGATACACCAAACCAGAAGCCTGGGACTCTCACTGTGGAAGCAAAGAGCACCCCCTCAGCTAAGAGTACACCAGATAGTCCACATCACTACAGACCATCGCCAGTTTGCAAACCCCAGTGCTTTCACAGGCCTCTTATAAGTTATGGCAACACCGACAAAAGTGAATAGTAATCTGTTTGCAGAGAAGTGCAAGATAACATACATTGCAATCATCTCCATCAAAAAGTATAGTGTTTACTGCAAAGCAGAGTGGTTTAGCAATTTGAAAGGTTCCTAATTACATTTAGTCATATAAAAAGAATTACATTTTTAAAATGTCATGTTCTTGCTTAATGCTATATATTGAGATAAATTCATTAATTCAGGATAATATATGATTGAATAATGATTTTTAAAACAGCTTGTTTCCACCGAGTTGGCACTATGAGTGAATCCCTGGCAGGTTTTGTCAAACAGGTCTTCTCCACCTTTTACTTGTAAAAACAGTACCTGTGAACTCTGAAAGCTCAAAACAGCATTGTGCCCGTCTAACAGTGAAAATCATGCAGAAGTACAAAGACAGTTAAGTGCTACCTCGAGTAGCACAAGGTGAAACAATTTCTTTAATCCTCCCTTGTTTATATGACTCATTTCCAGGAGACAAGTGCAATAAATAATGCCATTTACCATGAAACGGTACAGTAAATGGTACTAAATACTTTTTTAGTAATATTAAATAGGAATCAGAAGTACAAAACACTACAGAATTGCCTGGGTTGGAAAGAACCTTCAAGACCATTTAATTACAAGCCGTTAGCAAATTTAAAACGTTCGTTGTGCTCTGGATCCACACGTAAGGCTTGCTTGAAACTTAACTCTTTTAGGATTAACCCTGCAGGATGGTACTGCAAGCACCCAAGCTAGCTAAGCAAGCCAATACTTTGCCGCTGCACTTTTCTCCAACAAGCACAAAATCACTTTATTAACTTTGTTTTGAATTCTGCAGATGTTAAAATGTTAAAATTTCTTGGTGAGTTATAGCACAAACTTGAAAATTTAAAAGGTGATTTTAGTATCAACCTTCCCTAGCCCCAGAAGTTCTATGCTTCAAATCCTGAGCAAGCGGCCCCAGAAAACAGTCACCACACAAATATATATAAATTCATACAAATAAAAATCTCTCTCCAAACCCTTTTGGTTTCTATTCTTAATTTTGTATTTTAGTCCAGTTTTGCACTGCATATTCTACTGGCAAGACACTTTTCCAGGCAGCACCTTTTATCCACAACCTGCCTTAATCAGAAATTGTCAGGCTGACAAAAACTCATTTCAACACACCACTTAGCAGCAGCTAGCAAGTACCCCTGTGTATCACCGACTGAGCAAACCACAAAAGAGCAGGCAGCTTCAACTAGTTCTTCCTTGAGCTGCCAAATTACTCTCCCAGCCAAGTGCACAAACCTTGCAAGAACATCTGATGCATTAGTGATATAAGACTGCAAACACCAAACACATTGGGAGTAAAGGCTAACAAGGAAAAAGAGCTGGGAAGTTTAACAAAAATAGCAAGCCTCTCTTGAAACATGATTAGGTTGTTGTGCTCTGTTCACTCATGTGGTCTTCTCGGTATCAGGCACTCATACTGTATAAGCAAGTACCTGAAATTCCAGCTACTTATTGCCCTACCATGCTCAAAATATTCTTTTTTTTTTTTTTGTCATGGGAAGGCTTAAAACTTTCTACACCACAAAAAAAGTAACTTTGAACAATAAGACCCCTCCACAGATATGCCATACTGTCTTCTGCTTTCTCTTGCTACCCCTGGGACATAAAAAGGAAAATCTACTTTGTAGGTAGGACTCACCTATTTTGCGCCTCCTACTTTATCTTCAAGGCAGTAAGAAGCCTCAAAATAAAGCACAATCAAATTTTTTTCCCCATCTTCTGGTAAGGTTAGTTTAGATGCCTTAAAATAAGTCTCCAGTTAAGGGAAGTGAAAGATTTAGAGCTGAAGAGAAAGCTAAGACTGCTCAGAGCAACAGTGACAAGAGACTTGAAAGAAACTGGCAGCCCAGGCTCAATTGAGAGCACTTTCAAAGTCAGGAGTTTTAGATATGCAGTAGCACTGACAAGTCATAAGGTTTCCAGCAGCTCTGCCCTTGCCAGACACTCCCATTCACAATGTTATGATAGAAGGAGTGAACACTACAAAGCTTAACAAGTTTCAGATGATCTAGATTCAAGCAGCTAGTCAGATAACATACTTCGTATTGCTTCTGCTCAGAACACAAGGTTTTCCCTTGATCACCAAAAGATTACTGTATGAGTCACAGCAAGCATAAGAGCCATCTCTGAGAGATCAATGTTTCAGCCATGCTCTGCTGAAACAGGCCACTCACCCCTCAGAAAAGAAAAACCTTCTCCAAGTCAGCCTCAGCTGTTTCAGCTGACTGTAATTCAGCCCTGTGACAAGAGTTTCCTCTGACTCTGCACTAGAGCAGACTGAGTGCTCCACAACCAAGGATCTGACAGAGCACAGTCCCTCCTAACACTGCACTGACTACATGCATGTACATGGCGCACAATGAATTGTGACCAGTGTTACTACTATGAATAATACAAGCTCCGTCTGACAACATCATGTCCAGCTCCATATATTTCTTTCTATTCCTATGAATCCTTTGCATTTATCACCATGGTACTTCACTGAAGACTGAGAACATGCATGAGAACTAAAACTCTGTATAAACTTTAGTTGCAAACATATAGACACAGCTACTTCAACAATTTTATGGAAGTATTTAACTTTCAGGCAGTTTTTCTAGAACTACAGCTCTAGACACCTGAATTATGTGTTGCATTTTACACCTTCACTTTGGCAACACAGGAATGAAGAATACTTCTAAGTACTTGAGAAACTATTATCTTCAGGAGGAAAAGATGAAATCTACAAAATTAAGCAAAATAACCTGTTAGCTTTAGTCTTACGGGAAGAGGTGTGAGATGTGATCCTTCCTCTACATGAGGTATCCATCACATGTACTGTAGACTAGACTTCAATACTCTGGATTGTACTCCAGACTGAAAAAGTCTGTGAAATTTTTAAAGGCGCCACATAAGACTTGAAGAATTTTACTCCTTATATAGACTCCAATCTATAACGTTGACTATAATGAAACACAAATACAATTTGACAGGTAGTTGCCAGCCCCCAGACAAACAAGAACCCAGATTTTTTTTGGGAAAGGTGTGTCAGAGGATCAGACTTTCAACCAATATGTAAGCTCCCAGTAAGGCAGCTGGATCAAGTCTGAAAGAAATTCCTTGTAACAGTGATCTGCAGGCATGTACTAAAGTGGAGTTACTCTATCTTCAAGCAGAGATGACAGAAGGCAACAGGAACTGACAAAATCTTCACGTGCAGAGCACCTGTCTCCTTGTACTAAAGGTAACAGTTTTCAGCTTCACAGCTCATACACAATTCACAATACACAAGTCTGTGAATGTGAAATACAGTCTCAGGCTAGGCCCCTAAGCAAATCCAGCCTCATTTTCTAGACAGAACAAGCAGGCATGCCAAGCCACAAAAGAAATCATAAAAAAGAAATAAAATCATAAAAAGAAAATTGCATATATAGCATTGTTAGTAGTTCAAACACAGCTAAGGACACAAGAAAACCAGACCTATTCACAAGCAGGTTCTTTTTTGAAGATTTGAATTTTATAAGCATAAGATTGTTTTAGTAAGAGAACAGTGTGGGAGCTTTGAAGACAAGAAAACAAGTATTTTCCCAAATTTTAGACATCTGAGTTAGCTGCTTTCTTAAGGAAACTATATTCCATGAGTTTCAGTTTAGCTAACAATGCCACACGCAAAACTGAAAACCGGGGGATTATTCCACTATTCCACTATGTGAAAATTAAGCATTAATCTCCCACATGTACAATTTCAATTGTACTAAAAACAATGGGAGTTAAAAGAATGCAGGTGTCTTTTTTTAAAGAGACTACAGTCACATTTTTATCTATATTCAAATTCCAGAAAAGTAGGTCTATAAACTGTTTACCATACTATGGTACCTCTTACTTTTTAAGTGCTAGCTACTGCTGTTTCTTGTATTTTTTCAAAAGCTGCTAAATCCATCTATCTTGTGCAAGCAGAAAACATGTGCTCTTTAAAGTGCTCGACCAGGGCAGCTCCAGTAATTAAATTTCACCCCGTTTTATTCTCTTCTCTAAGATTTAGAGTATATTTAGCTTAATTTTTGTAACCATACATGCTTAACATTGGACTACATAAAATTTTATCATTATATGATAAATGTTACTTAACTCTGCTGCCTTTTAAATATGTAGAAGAACTTAAACTAAATCAAACTGCTGACTAAAGGGGCTGACTGGAATTCAGTCATGTTACTTTGTTGAGACCAGGGTCTCCTACTTATCGTACAACCACAATTAACTTACATGTTAGTTTTGCAATTTGTAATGACATACATCTGCATTAGTCAAAGGCATGTAAGAGTTAACACACTAAAATATCTAGGTACAGTGACTCATTCCTGACAGATTGTCTGGTTAGCAAGTGAAGATAAAGTGACATTCATGACCCACTTATCAGATGCTGTTGTCAGTGGGATTCTCACATGGAGAGACTCTTGTTCAGCATCCTTTAGAACCTTCAAATACTACCAAAATTTAAATTATTTGCCTTCAGTAAAACAACAATATAGCAATCAGCTGCTTTAATTCTTACTGATAACACTTGAAATGGTTTTCACTAACACAGAAAACAGCTACTTCAGCTACTAATGTTGCCCCAAAAGAAAGTTTTGCCCATGAAGTGCATGCTTGGAGAGGACCATCAGAAACCTTCACAGATCAGCTTTTTCCCTTATTCACAAGTAAATCCCTAGCTAAAAATCAATAAAATAATCAGAACTTAGACTTCAAACTGCTCACATGAAATTTCTACGTGAACTCTAGGGTGCCTCCTTCCCCTCAAACAGGTTTTACCAAAGGAAAAAAAATACAAGAATGGCCTTAAGTTCAACACCTCTCAATCCTGAGGTACGCAGACAGGTTCAAGGAAATGAGGCACTTTCATCCTAGTGGGAGGTGTCCCTGCTCACTGCAGGGAGGTTGGAATCACATGCTTTTTAAGGTACCATGCAACTGAAACCATTTTGTGATTCTACAATAATGCAAGTGCGCTTCAACGTTGCAGATGCTATTAGAGTGATTACTAAGTAACAGGATTAGATATAACTTGGTTTAAACCCATCAGATGTTAATGAGTATTTGGGTCAAGATGACAGCAGTTGGCCGTGATCTCTCTGAATTTTAACACATAGCACTGGCAACCCAGTGATTCTGGCAGGCATAACTCAACTCTCAGACAGGACTGCACTTTTTAACTAGGCAGAGCTGCAGAGATCACAGCTCACATACAGCTCCACTGGATGTCTTTTGGGGTAAACAAGTTTATCTCTGTCCCAGGGATCTGTGGGCTATGGTTACTTCCTCCCTGTTGCTGATCTTGCCCACCATGACAGTGGTCATGAAGTGAAACACAGTCTTTGACATCAAGTTTGCAGGATGGCACCACTCTAAGATAAGGACAGAACTGGATAGGCCCAAGTATGTTGCCACCAAACTCCACCCTGTTTGCAAACTAGTAGGCACAGAGTGGTGGAGACAAGCTATTAGAGACCTCAGCGTTACCACAAGCATAGAAGTGTATCTGAACTTCTATGCTACCCTAAACACAACATTTAAAGATACTCACCAAGTAACTAGCGCATATGACAGTTCATTTAAGGACAAAAAAAAACCCCCATTACATTTTAATTGGAATTAGATCAATAAAAGTCTGAAATTCATATAATTATCTCTTCCTTCACAGAACCTGGTAACAATCCCTGTTCTGAATTTAGAATGAAAAGCAAAATTCACTCACTGAAGAAAACCTGAAAATGAGTAAGAAGAGGACTGAAAGTCGAGAGCTTTCTCCTCAGCATCTACAAACACAAACTTATCTTGCTCCAGGCTACTTAAGTCAGAAGTCACTGCTCCCAATGCAGTTACAAGGTCAGACACGCTATTTCTCAATCTCACTACACGAAAACCTTTTCGAGTAAGATGGATGCAGCATTTTGGCTGGCAGTTGAAAGTGTATCTCAAAGCTGAGGAGCTGCTCTCTGATAAAGTAGAAAAACTACCTATCTCCAACAGTTTCAACTCTGGAGTTCTCTGCTACTGAGAATGCAACTTAAATTCAGGATCCTTTTCAGGCATCACTTCATGCTATACAGAAAACATC
Organism: Turdus rufiventris; assembly: GCA_013186435.1. Lineage (NCBI taxonomy): Eukaryota > Metazoa > Chordata > Aves > Passeriformes > Turdidae > Turdus > Turdus rufiventris. The sequence goes on from PYHW01010327.1 coordinate 269,820, forward strand.
ACACCTTGAAACAAGAGGTCTGCAATTAAGTCCAGATCCATTCCCAGGTAAGAAATCTTTCGAAACTATGTGAGCAGCAATGCTGTATTTCTGGCGTACAGAACATCAGACTCTATATGTAAGGATATGGACAATTTGAATATTGGTCATGAAGACCTTAAGGTCTGAAATCATTCCTAAGCAACTTTGATAAGGAATGCTAAGTATGTGGGATATGCAAGACAGAGACAAACTGTCTTTGAATAGCCATCCCACTAAAGGATGAAGTGCCAGTCACCTCTTTCCAGTCCCAGAACAAGGGGTCAAGAAACATCTAAGGAAGGGGCCTTTTGTTGTTTCAAAGCACTAAAACCATGACCTACAGGGAAAACAGGCTTGTTTTCTCCACCAACCAGACTTCACCTGAAGACAGCAAGTTGTGGCATCAGCCCCACCCGGTTTCTTTGGCATACCCAAGAATATTCAGTAATCTTCACACTGAAGCACAAAGACTACTTCCAGGTTTGCTCAGGCCATATCAACTAAAAGCAGTGGTTTCAGAATCCCAGACTACAATGCTAAAGGATGGTGCTTCAGAGATTTACCCACTCCACTACCTAATGTCTTAAGAAAAAGTCATCTGCTGTGGAAAGATCTGCTGGTAATTCAGAGCCATAAGGGAAACAAACAACATTCAGCCAAGAAAAGTCAGCCAGAGACTGTTTAACAAGAAGAAAGCCCAAGAGCATAAACTGATTCAAGTTTGCATCCTAAAGAAACTGTTCAAGTGCTGCAATTCAAAAGTAGCTTTACCTGCAAAGTAAGATAATCTGCCCTTTTTCCAAGGTATAAGCTTCATTACCTGTATCCCTGAAAAGAAGCAGCTTTGCATCAACAAGCACTAAAGTCTAATTTAAATGAGGTTGAATTCAAGAAAGCTTTCTAGAAATATCTGCTTTTCCATACATGAATCTTCTTTCCTAATACTCTGAAAACCAGGTTTAAGTGTCTTGATAGCATTTACAGCACAAAAACTAACCTAAATGAAATGCAAACAAGTAGTTTTGGGGTATATAATTTTTAAAAATATATATTAATAGAAGTTCCTTCTGATTAGTACCATCAGCATTGGTTTCTTCTGCCTTTATTCCATTACTTAAGAGAATTGCAGAATATCTTCTCAGAGTTTGTCACTTGGAAAAATGAAGACACAGAAAACTCCAAAACCAACATACCTGTTATTTTGTCCCTGACAAGCTTGCAGGATTCTATTTCCCCAATGCTGCCAAACAGACTCTTCAGTTCCTCCTGTGTCATGTTTTGTGGAAGGTAGTTGACTATTAAATTGGTCTTGCTGTCTTCTGTGTTCCCAGAATCAACTGGCGATGAGCAATTGTTTATGGTAGCTGAACCATGGGCTGTGTTATTACAAGTTGGTCCATTAGACAGTTGTGTTTCCATGGCAGCAATTACCTGCTGAAAAAAACAGAAAACAAAAACCATCAAAATTCACATCTCAATATCTAGTAGGAGAGTTCAAACAAGAACCTAGAAGACCTATCACTATGCAGAAATGGTACTGCCAAGGCCATAAAGTGCATGCCTCCACATGCAAGAAAAAAAACCCAAACACCAGCACAGAAGGGCATTTAACTGTTAGTCAAGACAATACTTTAAAACCTTGCAAACAAATAAACTTTATCTTCTATCTCACTAAATGAAATCAGCACTCAAAGCTTAGTTTCCATTCTCTGCCATTCCCTCCATTTAGGGGAATCACAGCCTTTCTATTATAGAAGTTGCCAAACAAAACTGGCCTGTTGCATAAGTGATCCTTTTTATCAACTTACAACTGGTTACTGAAATAGTATGAAATGCAGATTTTAAGGGAGTAGCATCTGAGTATTCTCAATAAGAGGTAGGCATTAACTGTATCTAAAGAAAACTTCTCATGAGAAATAGCAGAGATCAAGATTAGTACTTTAAAGAGGTATTTAGAGGATCTATGACTGTGCTGGGATGGAAAATATATCTTGCTTGACAACACCCATGTCAAATTCCTTTCCACTCACCACAGGTTGGAATCAGGCTTCTGAACGCTTTTATTTGACAAAACTGACAATTCCTCATTTTTATTTCTTCTCTTGCCTGAACTCTGAGAACAGTTAAATTTGAATCTTGACCTTAATTTACTTTTAGACCACTCCAGAACTACTCTGTGCCTGGAAGACCACAGGACAGATTCTCCCAGAACCTGTGCTAAAGCAGATGGAGAACAGGAAGGCACCTGTGACAGCCAACATGGCTTCACCAAGGACAAGTCTTGTCTGACCAACCAAGTGGCCTTTCTGTGATGAAATGACTCCAACGGTGGACAAGGGAAGGGCTACAGATGTTATCTATCTAAGCTTATGTAAAGCCTTTGACACAATCCCCTAGGAAATATTTATCTCTAAAATGGAGAATATTTATGGGTGGATTAATAGATGGGTAAGAAAGTGATTGGACAGCTGCATCCAGAGAAGGTGGTCAATGGCTCTGAATCTCGACAGACATAGTGACAAGCAGTGTCCCTTTGGGGTCTGTACTGGTGCCATTCAATAACTAATACTAATAACTAATACAAATGGACTAATAACACAGACAAATGGATCTAGTGCACCCTCTGCAAGTTTGCAGATGACACCAAGTTCAGTGGTGCTGTTGACACACCTGAAGGTCAGGATGCCATCCAGAGGGACCT
>PYHW01010327.1:283973-302689 GCA_013186435.1 Turdus rufiventris
TGCCCCATCTCGAGTAGGCAGTCACTGGAGTAGCTTCCACGAAAGCAGTACAAAGGCTTCCTACAGTAGATGAACTGAACTTTTATTTCTTAATCCTGATCTACCATGAATAATGCATAATGCAACACAGATATAACATGAAGACCCATATGCTGTGCTGTCTTGTGTGCAGAAATCTTTATTTCTGTAATGCAACTAAAAATGCAGAGCAATGAATATTTTAAAGATTTGCAAGTTTAAACTATTTTTCTCTTGCTTTCAGTCACCACAAATCTTGCACAGGTTTTAAGGTTTCTGACCTCTGGGGATGGGAATTCTTTCACATGTGAATCCAAGAACAGAGTGCCAAAATGTCAGAACCCTTGCTAAAACTGTCAGTAATTCAATACATCATCATTAAGACTGGTAATCCTATTTTCCTATTATTCTGTCCACAAATACAGTTTCTTGGGCCACTTGGCTTCCACATGCTCTAGTTCTTTCTTCTAACCTCTTCTTCATGGCAAGTTGTATCTAGTGCATGTCCCGCTCACAGTTTTCTCCAGTAGTCCAAGTACCATTCAACTACGTATCACTAAATTGTCTTAATATAACTTTGTTCCTTACATGGGCTAACCCACCAACTTTAACTCTCATGCGTTATTCTTTCATGAATTATTCTATGCTGTCTTATTACCCAAACCTACTAAAACTACAATTCAATATATTTCTGTGGTTGACATTTCTATCATCTGTGTCTTACATTATATATATAATACTGAAATCTAAATTTTGCAACAACAAAATCTAGATTAGGCAATTTTCTTTCAAATTAGTTTCAAAAAATGATGTCACTTAGATATTGGTCATTGTATCAAAAAAACAGACCTAATACCCTGTTTCACCATAAAACTAATTATATGCCTAATTCAGTAACAAGAGAAACATAGCCACATAAGTATGCCACTACAACAGAGCTCCCAAATACCTCTAATCACATCTTCGACAATTTATTATATTCCCCTGTGCAAATCTTCAAGTTTCTGTATCAAAGGAAAATCAAGAGAATCATTTGTGAAAGAGATGGTAAGAAGTCTTACAAGATAGCATGACAGCATAAACAAAGTCAGACCAACAGCACACAGTTCTGGAAAAACTTAAAATTTTCTGCCCTCCATCAATGAGCATCAAATTTCAGAAAGTTGCCTATGTACCAAAAATCTTGCTATAATGCACATTAGAGTACAAAGAAAGAGCTTGGTAAGAGACACATATGCAACAGTAAGCCAAAAAATTACTTTCAGAACATCAACAGGTGAAAAATATGATACTGATGCCATCTGACCTAGAATATCCTTGCTTTCTATAACCTGCATACTTTCACTATCACTTTACTACTACTTACTTAAAATATACTTACTCTGAGGCACTGGCGAAGGGCTGATTCTTTCACCTAGAACACAAGTTTGGGATCAGAAAGCTAAGTCTTAGTTTGTCTCCAGCATCCTTTAGAAGAGACTTGTCAAATCACATTATTTGTCATGGCACCCAAAGGCTGACTTCTCAAGTGTCGAAGAATATCTCAAAATAAATTAAATGGATTTTATACTGCAACGTAAACTCTAACACACGGAGAAAAACCCAGGTTTTAGCCTTTGTTTCATAATGAAGCTGACTTCCAGAATAGGGAAGGTTCACTTTCATGGGCTGAACATTATGCTTGAAGAGAGAATTGTCTTGCGCACAGGAAGCAGTAAGTTAACGAAGACGGTTTCAGAAACAGTATGCATCTTCCCTCCTAGCACTTTATCTTTTTCAAAAGATAACAGTAGTTTATACTGCATCACCTAAACTACAGAGTACTTACATCGTACTTTCCCAAGAAAGTCAAGAATGCATTTTACTACAGCAGTGAAAAAAAAAACAAAAACCAAACATCAGAAGTAAGCCTTGACAACACATTGACAAGGCAGCATCAGTGCTTTGGAGGAATGTGAACAAAGTGCTATAGTCAGTATTAAAAATCTTGCTGATATCAGGCATGGGGAATCACTCTGCCGCCTCATATATGCCCATTAAATGTACACAGGAGTCCAAAGCAGTTAAAAAGAGAAAAGTTACACTATTTACGTAATTTGGTTTTGTTTGTAGGAGCTGAAATTCCTTAGATGCCATTGTCAAAAAGTGCCACCCAGATTACCATGGAACAGATTCTTATTAATATAATAAAAGCAGATAAGCTTGAAGAAGTTTGTGCCATTGGATGCCAGCACATTCTAGCTCTAAAAAAAAGCCTATCAGGAAGAAAAGTATTTAGCTCACACTATTCAGTTGGACAGACTTATTTTAAGCTTTTCTGCCCACAAATCAGGTGTAGGTATTTAAAAGAACAGCATAACTAACAAAAATATAGGGATAAAAATAACCCACTTCTGGAAATGAAGTTGTAGTCAGGATAAGCACAATTTAAAAGGAGTTAGTTCACATTAAGTGCTATATTGTCCCACAGCCATAATAAAGCCAGGACTTTTCCTTCTTCACAGTGCAGGTAACTGTTTTCCACTGATCTCCTAAATAAAGACCAGCACAATTAAGTCCATCAGCCCTGGTATTAATGACTGGTGCATCTGACTCAAAAAATCCATGTTTCTTTGTCCCATTATACAGATACAGTATTAAAAAGACATGATTGTTAGGCTATTTTTAAATCAACAAATAGGGTTTTTATCTACTTAATTTACTTTGCACACATTTTATACTATTTTATATTAAATGCACTTTTCAGTTGATGTTCAACTTTTAACCTTCAAAAGTTTATTGTTTGCTTTGATTTGGGACAAAATACTAGAATAGTAAATTCCTAGAAGCATCAATGAAGAAAAAAGGAATTTAAGCATCCTTACTGCACAAATACTGTACAAAATGCACAGTCACATGTAACCTGCAAGTCAGCTCTGCAAAACTGTCTCTCAGATAAAAGATGTCCAAGTGCCCAGATTTTGCTGAATTACAGCTCTTTTCTCTGTGAAGACAGAGGACATCAGGAGTAATTGCCTAAGGCTAAGTGCAGCATATTATTTCAATTTCTCCTGAAGAAGCTGCAGCCCATAGCTTGGACAGAAGCACTCTGCTGGGTGAAGAACTGGCTGCATGGCCAGGCCCAGAGAGTGGTGGTGAACACTGCCACATCTGGTTGTCAGCTAGTCACCACTGGGGTTCCCCACAACTCAGTACTGGCTCCAACCCTGTTTAATACCTTTATCCATGATCTGGAAGAATGGATGAAGAGCACCCTCAGTTAAGTTTTCAAATGATACCAGGCAGGTAGGAGTGTTGATCTCCTGGAGGGCAGTAAGGCTTTGCAGAGGGACACGGACAGGCTGGATCCATGGGCTAAGGCCAGTGCATGCAGCATAGCAAGGTCAAGTGCCAAGTCCTGCCTTGGATCAGAACAGCCCCATGCAGTGCTACAGCCTAGGGAAGATTGCCTGCAAAGCAGCCCAGCAGAAAAGGAGCTGGGGGTGCTGACTGGCATATGGCTAAATGCGACCCAATCTGCACCCAGGCAGCCAAGAAGGCCAATAGCTTCCTGGTCTGTATCAGAGATGGTACAGAACCTCAAGTCCTGTGCCCAGTTCTGGGCCACTCACTTCAAGAAAAACAGAGATGCTGGAGCAAGTCCAGAGCAGTGCAAAGGGGCTGGTGAATGGTCCGGAGAGTAAGTTCTATGAGGAGCAGATGAAGGAGTTCTGGTTTAGCCTGGAGAAAAGGAGGCTCAAGTGAGACCGTACCACTCTCCATAACTACCTGTAAGAAGACTGTAGCCAGGTGGAGGTCAGTCTCTTCTTCCAGACAACCAGCAAGAGGACAGATGAAAATGGCCTTAAGATGGGCCAGAAGAAGGTTCAGGTTGGACATCAGGAGGAATTGCTTCACTGAAAGAATTTGTACACATTGGAGTGGGCTGCCCAGAGAGGTGGTGGAGTTAATGTTTGTTGCCAGTGCTCAAAAGATGTCTGGACATGGCACTCAGTGCTACAGTTTAGTTGACATAGTCATGACTGGTCAAAAACTGGACTCAGTAACCTTGGAGGTCTTTTCCAACCTTAATGATTCTAAGAATTCGTGGGAAAAAAATATTAAAAGAACATTGGTTTTGATATTGTGACTGCTGAAGCTTGTTTAACCATACCAAAGCTCTGGCACCTCATGCCGCAAAGACTTATAAGAAGTCAGTGCATGGAAAGGTTTAAAAAGTTTAATTTCAAGTTGAAATCACAAAGTTTAACATCACTTTATCTAATGTCTATGACACTGGTAAAGACAAGGACAACGGGAGGGTAACACTGGGATACCACACAAGTGAAAAAGAGCAGCTTTCTGACACTGAGGACCTGCCATCAACCATCACTTGACTGACTATGAAAAGAGCTTTTAGTATAGTAATGCTTTCCCATCTGCAAAAATTACACTATTAGTTACTTACCTCCCAAACTTACTGCAAACTCAAAGAAATATACCAGAGATTACATATGCTAATTATAGCCTTTGCCACAGAAAGACTTGGCTTTCTTTACTGCACACCTTAAAAAGACATGCAACTGCTTGATAAGAATTATTCTATTTTTATACAACAACTTAATGAAAAATTGATTCAATGTACAAAGTATCAAATATTCTATTATTTGTCTCAGCTGTATCTAAATTCCCTGCAAGACAAGGAAGAACTGTTGAAGAAGGGTTTGGCATGCACGTTTCCAAATAACCTCCGTCAAACCTACAAAATCTCAGTAGGCTGCTAGAAGGTTAAACAACTGTAACAGAAAGGCTTGAAACAAATACAGCCAAGTATTAGTCTTAATTTGCTGGTTTTTTCCACTGGTGTAACATTATTTATTCTCTTTGTTTTTAACAGATCTAAAGTATACTCTGTACAGAGAAGAACACAGAATGCTGCTGTAACCATCCCTATTAAATTCAGAGAAAATATCTGATTTTCTTCAGCATCTCTGGAAGACAGCAGCTCTCATTTAAAGCCATATGACAACTTCACTTAAACAACAGCTAAAAATGTTTAGGCACAGAAAGTGCTTAACCACAGAAAGGTTCTCAACCAGCAGAGGCTGTCCTCACAATAAAGACATCCCATATGGCAACTATTTTTAGACTGTTAAGTATCGGAGGTTAGAGAAATCACATGGGTGTCTCCAAACTACCAGTTCCTCAGCTGATTCTTACCTCTTGCATAAAGAAAAAGCAATTTGGAATATTTTTTAGAACTAACATAGTTCAAACTCTAAAACTGTGACTGCTTCCGAGTTTGTTTAGTTTCCGTAACTATCTATTCTTTCCAGTAAGTACCTGAAAAGAAAGCAACCTTGTAAATTCTGACAAAAACACCTAGAATATTCAAAGAAGACCAGCTGAGTTTACTTAACCTGTTTCTAATTCGCTGCATCTAATGAATCACAAAGAAAAGCTTATTACTGCAGTAAGTGACAGAGGTCAGTGGCAGAACAGTCTCCTAGTTTTCAGCATCCTTCAGCTGGCTGTGCTCAGCATCGGCTACTGAATGGTCTCTGTAGTGTAGCTAAAGCATACAAAACCAACAGGAAACAACATATCCTCTCAACTCAGTAATTTCTAGGATCTATTACCAAGAAGGTATCAGGCAGGGTATGCTATCATGAACAGGTATGTTCAAACAGTCAGCTGCTAGCAGAAAACATCCGCATTCATTGATCCTTGAAGCACTGACCCACTTTAAACACTGAGCAAGTGTTATAGAGCTCTTGTAATGGTAATGCATACACAGAATGTGACAGGAGTTATGCCACATGGAAGACAGGAGAACGCCCCTGAGCTGCCTGCAAGATCTTCAAGCTCAACTTACAACTAGTGACTATAGGTCATTTAAAAACTTCAAATCTTAATGCAATTTGCTTGAGTATCAGTTAAAAACAGACCTTATTATCTCTATATGCTCACACAAAAATAATATAGGGATTCTCACAAAGAATTATGTCAATTTTATTTAAAAGGAGCAAATCTGTACAGTTCACAGCAAGTCTCAGTAACAGATTACTAAAACCAAGCTTAATTCTCTAAAACATTGTCAGTTCTCCCCACTAGGAATTTGGCTTTTGATATATTAGTATGTTTAAGTCCATTTTTAATGACCAGGGTTCCATCAAGAACTTCATCTATATCCTTCTCCAAAACTTCATATGTACTTTTCCATGTGCAAGTTTTCCAGTCTCAAACAGAACAGTAAGTAAAATTAATAAATCAAAAAGCATAGTGGGTAAGCTGAAGTATTAAAGATTAAATGCATTTGCTTCACTTTCTTCCACTTATGTCAGAAAGGAGAGAGGGAACAGAGGAATGTGGTGCAGGAGAAGCCTCTGAAGCTACCCAATGTTTTCAGCTTTGACAAAAACAGATTCACACCAGATACTTCAAAAACCACTGTCTAAGATAAAAAATAATAAATCAGTAAGATTAAGTGTCTCCCTTCCAATTCAGTAATAGAAAAGTGACACACTGAAAACAAGAAACTTCACCAATTTCCAGCTGCACTCCTGTTTCACAGAATTATGTAGAACACACGTAAAGATTTTCAAACACACAGGAAACAATGACTGAGGGGAAAAAGCATTTTGTTCTAGGAAGTAAATGACTTTGTTTGTGCAACAGCACAGAGAGTGTTGAGCTTTCTACTTCATTTATCAAAGAAAATGTACAATTAAGTCAACATTCTTAAATAAACCCTTCAGAAGGAAGGCAGTTAAACCTCAAGGAAAAGAGGTAAATTAACCACCTATCCAGTTCTAAAACACAGCAGCAGTCCCTTTAAACAGTCTTCCAGAGAAGAGATACTAACAGGGATTTTGGAAATACCTCAGTATGCCCAAGCACTACATACTAAAGTTAGAAAGAATGTTTCCCCCAATATTTCTCTTTTATTTCTCTTCCCCTTCAATTTTTCACACAATTCCAAAACCACTTAATTCATGGAAAGACAAATGCTCAGTGACATCCTTTCCTGTAACCAATTTACAACACAGGTACCAACTATTTCTCTCCCTACCACCTCCCACAGGGTCCCAAAACGAACAGAAGTGCCAGGTGAGAAACAGTCTCTAAATAGTAACTCAAAACCTAATATAAAATTACAGAGGAGGGAAAAAAATACACAAAAACTACTCTTATTTCCAGTATTTCAAAAAACAGTAAGTGGTATAGTCTTGTAAGTGTCAGACCAGTGTGTTACATTCTATTTAGCTTATGCAAAACACGCATTGTTATATTTCTCCACAGAATCCACTAGAGTAAGTGGATTAGCTACACATTATTAGCAAGGCTCTTCTCTGAAGCACTAAGAAGTCTGACTCTCAAGGTGAACTTCTGCATTTATTGACACAGGGCACAGAAAAGAAGCAGCAGGAATCTTTCAAGAGAACTAAGAAAGCAGTAAGTAGTAAAGGTAATTCAGCTGGAAGAGAGTGCACTTGAAAAGCCACTGGAGGAAAGTGGCATCAATTGTTTTGCAAGCCTATCAGAACTGGATTACTTGATCCAGAATAAACTGCACCAGTGTAAGCTGACCCAGCAGATTCTGCACACCTTGGGGAGCAATCTGCTTTTGGGACTGCTTGTTCCTTCTGGTTTTTAGCCAAGCATTTGTGATTCAGTGACTGAACAGCACATAATCATAGGAGTCTATTATGGAGGATTCTTACCACCACCTCCATGAAACAAACTCCTTCAGCCCAAGAAGCTGTGTCCACTAAACACTGACACTGTACAAGACTACAAACTAGAAACAATGAGTCAAGTTTTTCTAACAAAAACACAAGTGCTTCTGAAAGCTTAAAAATAAAGGAAACTTAGCATTTTACTGTAAATACATACAGGATGCATCAAGAAGAGGATATCCAAGTAAAAATTGACATAAAATGTTAAAGAACAATACAATACAACCCCAGTAATAACAAGAAGAAAACAATAAATCTTCATCAGATGAGCTTAAGTTTGCTAGGAGTCCTCTATAACACCTAATCTTGATTTCCATACCTTGCATATTTGAAAGTTTCATAGACGTTTTTCAAAAGAGCCCTTACAGCTTGGTCTAACTGGGTGTCTCAACACTGAGGAAATGGCTTCTATACACAGTACACATCTCGACAATCAGTGCTACTGAGTGGCCAGTCAAATCACCTAGATTTGACTACTTATCTTGTTTGGAAACCTTGGCTACATACCACACTTTTTCTCTAGCCCTAGAGAGTTGGTTTTGGAGAACTTTCTGAACTTATGACATCAACTTTGTATTCTTACTAAATCAGAAAAACACTAATGTCCCAGCAAGGAACAATATTAATGCTTAATCCTTTTGCTTATTAAATTCACCTGCAAAAAGCAGAATTCAACAAGTTTGTGGGGCAGGCGTTTTTTCTTGTTTTGGAGGGATTGGGATCTTTTTGTTCTTGTTGCTAGCTGAATTTGGATTTCTAGAGAAGATTAAAGAATCTACACACAGAACATAGACAAGAGACTTTTCACTTGCAAGCCTGACTTTGCAGACCCTGCCATGTTTCAAATTCCATTCTTGCTCCAGCGGTTACACGTGCTGTTTCCCACAAGTTTTCCAAAGCTGAAATTCAGCTCAATAAGCATCAGATACATTATTCTTAGAATACCTGAACACCTAAACCACAGATGCACATAGTGATCACTCAGGGTTGGAAGTTACCTCTGGAGACCACTGGGTCCAACTGCCTTTCTCAAGCAGGGATAACTAGAGCTAGCTGTCCTGGACCATGTCCAGACAGCTTCTGAGCATCTCCAACATGGGACACTCCGCCACCTCTTTGTTTCGTTCCTAAAAAGTCAACACAGAAACCTACCTCAAGAACTTGAAAAAGAGCAAGAAGATCTGGAAGTAAGTTAAAGGATGTGAAATTACATCCATGTAAGGTGAGAGGTGATCCTTCCCATCTACTCAACCCTAGCTGAAGCCATATCTGGAGGACTGGGCTCAATTCCGGTTTCCTCAGCAGAAGACAAGGAGCTACCAGAAGGGGTCCAGAGGAGGTCACAAAGGTGATTTGCAGCCTGGAGCATCTCTCTCATGAGGAGAGACTGCAGGAACTGGGCCTGCTCAGTCTGCAGAAGAGACCACCGAGAGGGGATCTCATATAAATGTCTCAAAGGTCGGTACCAAGAGGATGGTGCCAGACTTTTCAGTGGTGCCCAGTGACAGTATGAGAAGCAAAGGCCATAAACACAAGAAGTTTCATCCCAACATGAGGAAGAACTTTTTCACACAGAGTGGTAGAGTGCTGGAACAGGCTGCTCAGGGAAGCATGAAGACATTCCAAACTCACCTGGAGACTATCTTGTGTCACCTGTTCTAGGTGACCCTGCCTTGGCAGGGGGGTGGGATGGGACAATCTCCAGAGGTCTCTTCCAACACTAACTGTTCAGAGATTCCATATATCATTATCCATACCATTAGTGCTTGACTAAATTTAAATCATTTTAAGAATGCAATGCAAGATACTCAACCCTCCACTATGACTCCCCAACTACTTCACCAACACGGCATTTTTTTCAACTTTTGAAGAGCTAGTTAGTCAAGGAGAATGTTTAAGACGGTTTAAGTGAGAAGTAATTTTCTAACTTTCCATTATGGGTGAAAATCATTTGAACCACCTCCCAGTCATGAGCCAGAATATTACTCATTTCAGTGTTTTTATAAAAGTCCAGAATAAATGAAAAGCAGCCTCCATGACCTACTTTCAAGGGACCTTTCCCTGAAAGATGGGCAGAATATAGACATATTGGATTTCATGTGTTAGCAATGCAAAATCCAAGATACCCAAGATGTTATGGTTGACTTTACTAATGCATTTGTCCAACAATTTCATTTCTTCTCAGTCTGAGTGCTGTAAAAGCCCTTTCACTACTGCCACAAGATCTCCATCATGCCTAGGGCACTGCACTAAGTCAGAGCTTGATAATGACCCCCCCCAAATTGTTATGAGCAGTATACATATACCAAAAGATCAAATCAGGAAGATAAAACCCCCCATATAACTGTGGGTTAACTATCCAGGGCACCCCTTGGGTGAAATATCCAGAAGCCTTGCAGCTCTCTTTTGTCTTCTCATACCAACAATCCCTGACATTCCACCTGCAACTGCAGGCAAAATAAAAAGGGAACCCTTTCTATACCTGAAGTCTCAGAAGTTCAGCTGTACTGTGTTTACACAAGTATGAAAAAAACTCAAATTTGACAGAGTTAACCCGCAGCCATCCACAGGCATGAAAATACTCATAATTACCAGCATCATCAGTTTTAAGTCTCAAATCTATGGCAAACCATTTGCTCTGTGATACTGCTCCAATAAACTTCTGGCACAGGAAATGCTACAACAGACAAGTTGTTCCTTCAAGTAGGTTTCCTTTAATCTTTCATATACAAGTACCAACAATCTCACCCAATTCTAAGCAGATAAATCATCACATAAGAAACTTCCAAAAGCTCCCCTTTATTCTCTGGGGAAAAAAAAAAATTCTCACTTTAAGAGCAATTGTTTCCACACAGAAACAACTGGAGTTACAAAAAAAAGAAAAAAAAAAACCCCCCAAAAAAAACCAAACCCAAACAACCAACCAAAAAAACTCCCACAAGTCCAGAACCACTAGATACTCAGCCCACTATGCAACCTACTACCTCATGTCTGAAAAGACACTTAACCCAAAAAAAAAAAAAAAAAAAAAAAAGGAAAAAAAGAAACCAGAACAGGCTATGTCAAACATGCAATCCCTTTATTAAGTCAGTTTTTAGAGTCTGTTTCATGCTTTGAGTATTCCACTAGCATCCAAGTTTATATGGAATTTCTTTCAATCCATTACCTCACTGAAGTAAAAGCTCACCTTCCTCCTCGCACAATCTGTCACATTCGGGTAACACTGTCTCACAACCAGGCAATCTCACATAATGAATGATTCAAACCTACTGAAGTACTAATGGGCATAAGGCACAAAATAGTAACTTTTCTTTAGCTCACAACGCTTCATTTTTGTACAGACTGCCAGAGTGCTTTTGACTTTGTTTTCTATTCTCTGCATCTGCTCAGCTTGACTGGTACACAGGACGCAAAATTCTGGCACGCAATAAAGTTATTTAAACATTGGCGGTTATAAACAACCTAAAACAGATGGCCAGTCCTCCTCTGAGCTTAAGACTTAAGTCATGAAAGCTTGGATGTGCTCGCGGGACCCGTTCTCCTCAAGGTGCAAGCCTAATCTTACTCTAAAAGACTAGCCTAACACAGGTTCAACCCACCTTCCACTCTTTATCATCCTTTTCTAGTATGGAAATAGATACCAGATATTTGCTGTTTCTTGCACTCAAAAATAACCTATTTCAATAAAAACCTGTTAAAGCACAGGAGTCCCTATCTGCATCACAAAGCTAAGCTGGCCGTCTCCAGGGGAGCAGAGCACCATCACATGTTATGGTTACTTGGGAAGACAAAAGCTGTAAATGCAAATATCCTCCCCTTCATCCAGCTTTACATATTAAACAGAATATCATATGGTCAGTCATAGGTCATATTCCTTTGGTCAGTTTGGCTCAAGTGTCCTGGGGGTATCTCCCCATGCACCCCCAACATCCTCACCAGCATGGCAGTACTTGTGTTCAGCCCAAGTACATAAGCATTTGGTACAAAAGTATGGCTCCAAACTAGCCACTGTGAAGAAAATTAACTCTACCCTAGACAAAACCAGCATGTTCTCACACAGTAACAGCCTAGAATCTATGGTATTTTTTACAAAGCCTACCCAGAGACATAGAGATACTTCTAATCATCATGCCTTTGGTATGCTGTACCATTTTCTTCTGCCCACCTCTCAATGGCTGAACTCGTCAAAATAGAGTGGGATGCCATGCAGAAGGACATGGGCAAGGTCGTAAAGCAGGAATCTCATGAGATTTAACAAGACCAAGGTACAAGAACAAGTACAAGGTGCTGTACCTGGGTCACAGCAAGACTAAGTATCTACACAGGCTGGGGAATGCACAAATCAAGAGCAGCCCTGTGAGCAGGACTCAGGGTGGTGGTGGGTGAGAGGCTGGACATGACCCAGCCATGAGCACTCCCAGCCCAGAAAGCCAAACGTGTCCTGGGCTGCCTCCAAAGCAGCGTGGGCAGCAGGGGAGGGAGAGGATTCTGCCCCTCTGCTCTGCTCAAGTAAGACCCCATCTGGAACCCTGCACCCAGCTCTGAGGTCCCAGCACAGGAAGGACATGACCTGTCAGGGTGAGTACAGATGAGGACCACACAATTTGTCAGAGGGATGGAGGGAGGACCTCTCTTACCAAGAAAGACTAGGAAAATTAGGACTGCCCAGCCTGGAGAAAAGAAGGCTTTGGGGTGACCTAACTGCAGCTTTCCAGCACCTACAAGAAGCCTACTAGAAAGATGAAGGGGGACTTTTTGCAAGGCCAAGTAGTGATAAGACAAGGGGAAATGGCTCCAGAGTGAAAGAGAGCAGGTTTAGATTAGATATTAGGAAGAAAACCATTACAGTGAAGGTGGTGAGGGATTGGCTCAGGCTGCCCAGAGTTGTGAATGCCCCATCCTTGGAAGTATTCAAGGCCAGACTAGATAAAGCTCTCTCTGAACAGCCTGGTAGAGTGGAAAGTCCCTGAACATGATCTTTAAGGTACCTTCCAACTCAAACAATTTTATGATTTTTACAGGGGTGACTTTGACACGTACTACAAAACCTTCTTGCTGAGCTCAAAAACTTGTGGAAGTTTATTTCTAGTCTCATCAGTAGTACTTTTGTCCTTTATTTAGAATTAATTTAATTTAGGATGATAAAATGCTTGAGTTTGTCAAAAATAGAGGAGTGATACTAGAGCACTGGCTCAGAAAAGACACCTAGCTATTTCTGTAACAAAAAAATTACTTGTGCTTTAGTATTATCTGTAATTTTTACTGGTACATCCATTCACAGACAGAAAGCCATAATGTAGCATCCTTGATGTCAAACAAATACCGAAGATAAATGCCCACATGCCGACTAAATTTTCAAGGAATGATAAAAATCAGGATTTCTTCCATCAAGCTCTTAAGTCAAACTTATGAAAAGAAACAGCCATCTCTCTAAGTAAGAACCACCTAATTTCAGGCTCCAATACAATTCAAGCAGTCTTGCACACAGATTAGAATTCCAAGGACTATGTTAGCAGTAAAGCCTCAACACAGTGTAAATGAGCTTCTCCAACAAGTTTATGCAGGTAGAAGAACTCTTACTCCCAAAACATTTTTGGTCAAAGGCTGCAAAAATGATGAGGAGACAGTTGTGGTAAAAACATTCCCTGAGATTTATCAATAGTTTCTAGCAGACAAGCCTAGTACAAATGTACTCAGCTATCAACAGTCTCCAGTATTTATCATTTTATTAGAGCATGTTGCCTATTACAACAAATACACGTCTCCTCTGAAACATGCAAGTTATTTTTTTTTCTCTAAACAACTATTTATGTAGTGCAAGGTTTTTCCACTAAAGATTTGAAATCAAAATCAGACTCTAGACGTATCTGGTGATTATTTACTTTCTGACAAGATCAAAATTAACTTCACACGGACCAACCAGACACATTCTTTAAGCAAGCCTGCAAAACAAGAGCTTACCCAGTGCTGCACATTCAAAACTTATCCAAAACCTGAACTCTAGTAAGTATTGCATCCTTGTCACACAACTCACCATATGGAAAGTAGGTTACAAATAAAACACTAATTTAAAAAAAGAGTACCAAACCATGCACTCTATACCACATTAAGTCTCCAACTATAGCCTAACATCCTGCAGAAGAAACTCAATAGAAACACTATTTTAAACTACTATTAAAGTTGCATCTTTAAAGACAAGGATATTAACTACTTTTAGGTAAGATGAAAAGCATGGTAACTTTTCAGTATGTCACAGAAATTTATTCTGTAGGTCTTAACAGATATTTATTTTATATCTTTTTGTTAAGAATATGATTAGCAGAACTAAAACCAGCCAGTCACAGACTCTAAAAAAAAAAAAAAAAATCAAGCACCTATATCTTAATACAGAGGAAGGAAAAATAATTCTGTGCATTTTTTTAATTGCTAGCAAGCAGATTTACTACACAATTTGTACTTTAAAACAGCTGAAGTTAATACAACTTATCAGAATTGCTAAAGATACATCAGCTCTAGAAAGCTGCCTGAAAAATGCAAGGCAGAAGAAAGACTACAAAAAATGTGAGCCTTCTGCTGAATGAAGCAGAGAATCTGCTTGAAGCTGAGAATCTGCAATAGACATGGAAGGAGCTGAGTTTGTCTACCTTTAGCCTTGATCTTTACTGGTAAGACCACCAGAAATATCAGATGGAGAGGAGTAAAGAAGGTTGAGACACCCTTTTTAGAGATATCCAGTGTCAGGACAACATATGTTTAAACATACGAGAACTTATTCCCACAGCTACTAACACCGACAAGCACAGAACAACACCCATAGAGAACACAGATTCTCCGGGCAGAGGAGGACACATCCAAAACCCAAATGGACATTGACTGGGCAGCCTGCTCTAGGCTAACCCTGGCTAAACTAAGGACTGAACTAGAGTATCTCCTAAAGTGCCTGCCAATCTAAATCATTTCAGTCATTAATATAACTTAAGCACCTTTGGTAGTTTCTAATATATTTAAAAAGCTAAAGTATGCAGTAGAGGGTTATTAACCATTAGCATCAACTCCAGTGAGTAAGAACAGCACTAGAAACAAGAAGAATATGTCACATCTGTCTCTGTTTTCCTGCAACTAGAGAAAGATCTTTTCAGATGTTTCCATGTCATCCTATTGTTTCACCTGTAATGACAAACGGTGTTCACTTACATTGTGTTTCATTAACATTAAACAGCATTTGCACTGGAATACATTATGGTACACCTACACATCAACTTTTACCTTCCACAATTTTGCCAACAGCAACACTGCTTAACATGCAAGATAAGGCAATGAGAAAAAGCAGAAGAGAGACTTAAGGAATACCCAAGACTTTGTTGTTCAGACCAAGGTGCTGTTAGTAATTTTTTTGTTTAGTGTTTTTTATTTTCAGGCAAGTTTCCAAACAGCATTGTGACATAATCCACATGAACGCTGGGATAAAAAGCTAATACTTCGCCCATATATATCCTGTGACTGGACTGATACCTTTAAAACTACCCTTAGAGAAAGTACCAACCGTAAAACAAAGAACATACTTGTGTTACACCATTAACCAACACGAACAGAGGAAGAATTAACAAACACAAGAGTCCACAAAAATTATCTGGCAAATCAACATTCAACTTCCAAAATCAGCTCAATATGAATTCATTATGAACTCTTCTACGAACTTGTCATATTACAACTATTTGCACAGTTTTCCACTTAACATGCAATTCCATCTCCAGCTTATCAGATAAAATACATTTTAGAAAACAGACCAGAACAAGTGTTCTCAAGAATACATAAACCATTCCACTTGTGCTCAGAATAGCCTATTTTTTCTTAAAAAGACCCACTTTCCCCCCAAGCTTATAGATTTGCTACTGTTACCGGCATAAGTATGTAAGTAAACCCAAGACCTGCATCAGACAACACTTCTTTCAAAGACCCTGCCACACCACCTTCATTTCCTAAGGAAATCAATGCAAATAATGCATTACCAATCAGCAAGGAAGTTTGGAAAATAAAGCTTTATGCTTCAAAATTTTTGATAAAGATATAACTCCTTGAGTAACAAGTTGGTATACCTCCCCAGTTCTTTTCTGACATTTCTACTGCAGTCTACCTCCTCAAGGCAGTTTGTGATAGCTTCTTCGCCAACCACAGACAGACAAGATGTGACATGCCTGTACACAGGCTTCAGAACTGAATTCTTCAGTGCTAAGAAATAGCTGCATGCAAGCTATAAAAAAGGGCAAAAAGACATAGGGGAATGAACTGACGCAGAAGGAAACTGCCTCAACAACAACTGTCGCATGATCCATTGTGCAAGTTCATCAGTGTTCTGGCTTTCTAGGATTTTTCCCCTGCATCCATCAGATTTTGCCTATGTAATTGTTCACCACAGTCTCCACAGACATCTCCTGAAAGCACTGCTTTACAGCTGTATTATACTGAACTACTTCCATGGTCACCATGACTATCTGCTTAATCCCCTCTTGCTTGGAGCATCTGTTAGATCGAGTACACTTGAGTTTCTCTGTTACAGCCACCTCTCCAGTCCTGGAGCTACCAAGCACCTCTAACTTTATTTGCCTGTTGACTCCAGTTTTGCTTTGATCTACTACCCTCAGCCTTGATGGATGCCACAAAGAGAAATTTTAAAACACTGCTGCAAAATGATAAAGGAGAAACAGACTGAATAACAGTCCAGTAATACTACTTGAGTCAGACATCTTATAATTTCTTCTAGCTTAAGAGCTACAACCTGAATTCACCAAATACCTATCCCAAAACACAGATACATCTGTTTAACAGACCCATACCAAAAAGCAAGTAATTCAAATTGAGCAAATCAAACACTGTGCTTAATTCTGCTAGTAATTCAATGCACTCTTATTTTTCACATATTGTACACAAGGAGCCATGAAGGACAAAGTAGAAACAGTCCTGCAACATAACCAGTGTCTTGTTGGCTTAATAAATATTGGAGGAGGGAAAAACAACGCACCAAACACACACCAAAACCAGCTACAGCTCCAGCCACAACTATTCACAAGAGGCCACCTCTGCTTCTGGGAGCTCCACGCAGCGGGTCCGGCACATGAGAGAACACCACCACAGCTGTATTTTCCACTTCTTGATTCATCTTGCATTAATTTGGTAGAGGATACATATGGAAAAATGAAGACAACTGATACCTTATCATGAACAACAGTAGCTCACTACTACTGAATTGAGGAGTATACAATTGCAAGAGCAGTAATTTTCTCATTGGTAGGAAGCCCCATAGCAACACAGCTACCTGAAGTCCTCTTAAGTCCCACTTCCATCTGCAAATTAGACAATATGACATGTAAATCAGACAACTTCAAAAAACACCTGCTATCTGCTTCTCACAAATGAGAGGGGGAAATACACAAAATCCCAGGGTCACCTACAACCCATGGTAACACAATTAATTCTGTGCCCAAGCATGTCATTTTGAGAAAGAAGAGAAGCAAACACAGGTCTGTGTTCTTACAGCACTTCCAACAATATTCTACTGTACTGCAGTAGTACTGCAGGTTTCAAGGGTGAATATACTTAGCTTAAGCAAGTTTCATAATAAAATGTATTTTAAAAAGCAGGAAAATATTGACTAGACAGCAAAAGGCTGTGCTCTGGCTATACCTGTACAGTACAGTAGGTCATAAGCTCTTCCTAATCAGGAAACAGCAAAGCACCTCCAAGAAAGTATACTTCAGGTAACTGTCATGAAGAACGCTTTTAGAGAAGGAGGCACAGAGATTGCCAGCTGCTTGCCATCAAGAGCATGCAAAGTGACCAAAATGACACTCTGCTTAATATATTGATGACATTGTCCTTGTTTGCTACAGAAATGGACCTTGAGGAGAGGCTATTTTTAATTAAGCTGTAAAGTTATTGCAACTCACTGGACTGAAAAGATGTTTAAAAATTCATGTCAGCTTCTCTAGAAGAAAAGGGTGACCAAGTACACCTTTTATACAATTCCTTCTTGATGTTACTTGGAGAGGATGAGATTGAAGATCTCTCCCAGATGTAAGTGAGAAGCCTCTGTGGCAGAACAATCTCAGCATTTAGCCACAGAAGAAGCTTTAAGTAAGGACATACAAGAGTTTCATCTGACTACTATACAACTGGAAGTTTTACCTTTCCCTACAATATCAGTCTCTATGCAGGATTCTGAAGTTTCTTTTGTACTTATTCTGGATTCAGCAGCTTCCATAGATAGAGCAAGCTTCTTCATATCATCATTCCCATATTATATTTGCATAGTTGGATGCTTGCCTGCCACACCACCATCTGTTTTGTCACTCTAATGCAGCAAAATAACTCTCAGGATTAAATCTTGAGCAATAAGACCTCTCCTGAGAAAAGTGGGAATCAGAAAGGCAGATAAAAAAAGACCTTGCCACTAGTTCTGTTAGGCCAAAACATTAACTGAAGTTAATCGTAGAATAGGTGAGACTGGGCCAGTCACCTTGTCCAACCTTCCCACTCTAGTAGCTTCATCCTAGAGCACCGTTGCACAGAATTGCATCCAGACAGTTCTTGAGAATACCTGTGAGGGAGACTAACTTCTCTGGGCAGCCTGTTCCAGTGTGCAGTCACCTGCACAGTATAGAAGTTCTTATTCCAGTGGAACTTCCTGTGCATTGATTTCTGCCCATTGCCTCTCATCCTATTCTCTGCATCACAACCTGGCTCTGATCTCTTGACACCCTCCCTTCAGGTTCTCAGAGACATTGATGGGGTCCCCCCTCAGTTGCCTCTCCTGAAGGCTGAACAGGCCCAGTTGTCTCAGCCTTTCCCCATAAGAAAGATGCTCTAGTCCCTTAAACATCTTCGCCACCCTCTGCTGGACCTGCTCCAAGAGCTCCATGTCTCTTTTGTACTGAGGACCCCAGAACAGATCACAGCATTCCAGGTGAGGTCTCAGCAGGGCTC
>PYHW01010327.1:302850-316758 GCA_013186435.1 Turdus rufiventris
CCAGCCTGCTGAGGTCCTTCTGAAGGGCTGCACACCCTCTGGGGTATCAGCCACTGCTCCCAGCTTTGTGTTGTCAGTGAAATTGCTGAGGAGGCCTCTGCCCCTTCATCCAAGTCACTGATGGATAAGTTAAACATGCCTGGGCCCACTACTGGACCTTGGGAGACAGGACTAGGAACAGGCCTCCAACTAGAGCCTGTGCCACCCATTACAATCCTCTGAAGCAACATTGCAATGGCTAGCTCCTAGCAGTCCTACACAAGCAGTTTTAGCTCCACTTAATCCCTCAAATTTGAAAAAAATTTCTTGTTCATCTTAATATACATTTTAAGATGCAGCATGACTACAGAAGACAGCAACCATTATGAATTAGATCTGCACAGACAGTCCAAACATGGAAAAAATCGTCATGAGGTAGAATGCACCAGAAGTGCAAGTGCAGATTGTCAACAGCAAGCTGTACAGCATGGCTGACGCCTAGGGATGGACAGAGCACTGTAACAGGCTGCCCGCAGAGGTGATACCTGAGGTCAGATTAAGTGGGACTCAGAGCAAACCAAAGATACCCCTCCATCTTTGCAGAGGAGTTTGAATATGTGACCTAAAGGTCCCTTCCAACCCAAACTATTCTATGATCCTTATTTTTCAGTGCCTTTAGAGGCCACTCATTACTTCACTCAAAGGACAGCACGTAGGGAAGAACACAGACATATGAAGGTGAAGTTGAAGAACAACACGTTCAGTCATGTTTTCCAATCCTCCAAAACCCTTCAGGTAGCTACCTGGTTTTCATGACCACTACTATTTTTCCCACAGAAGACACTGGCATAAGCTGCTTAAACACACATTCCATTCCTTCCCACCTCCAAGGTCTAAGACAATTGTCCGTATCATATTTCAAGTCAACTTATTCTGAACCAAAGTGAGTAAACACAGAAAAAGGGCAGTTAGCTATTATTAAACTACATGAACCAGAAGCAATACCTTAACTATTTGCAATCCTTGCCCTCTTTGCTATCATTTTCTTTCACGGTCAGGAGTTCCTTACCATATCTCTGCACCCTTGTCCTCCTGAGATCACCCAGTATAACATGACACAGAACAATGGATAGCAAATAAGGTCCTATTCATACAAACAAGTTGTGGTCACAGATTGCTAATTGGCCAAGATGCATGCCTTTCACACATTACCAGTTCATAACTGGGCACAGAAGTATGTCACAGAAGCATCATTGTCAAAAGTAGTTTTAGACCAAGTTTTTAATTGCTATATAGAAGTTCCCCTTGCATAAAAGCATATATAAGTAGCTAGTCCTTTACCTCCCCTCTTTAAGTTACCATTTAACTACATAATGCCACAGCCACTTCCAGAAATAAGTAAGCTAGAAATGCAGAAGTTACACGTGGATAAACAGGGATTTTTAAGTCTAACACACCATAAAATAAATCAGACTGATACTGGCAATTAACAGGCTTATTTCAATCTTTACAACCATTTTCCATCTCCTGACTCATTAGCCACACCTTTCTACTTTTCATCTTCTTTTAAGCAACATTTCCTCTCCTACTCTACCAGCTTTTAAACAAGCAAAGACAGATACGACCCACACCAAGGCACCCTGATCCACAGGACACCACACAGCCTATCTCTGGAAAGTCTAAACAAGGCCAAAACTCAGATGTGCTCTCCTAGAGGTGTGTCCAAAACACCGGCTACCATCTGAACCAATAGTCTCAAAAACATCCCAAAATAAAAAAAAACAAACCGAAGAAAAGGCAGCAAGCCTCACATTTAAACTGTTATACAAGCAACCACTTTGAGTATCTTCTGCTTTGGACCACTGTTGACCAGTAACTTGCTTGTTATAGCTCACCTCTTATACGGACAGGCCATCCCTAAAATCATCTCACTGTGTGATGAAAACCCCTTAAGGATTTTCAAAAAAGCCTTCTGACAGCCACCACTCTCAAGTGGTTCATGAAAAGGTACATTTTAACTTCCAGAGGGCTCTCAGGATTACTTTAAAATTTAAATATGTGTACCTCTGGGCTGATCCCCACCAGGAAAACAAGACTGGACAGATCAGTGTGAATTCTTTTAATAATTTTAATTAATAACTAATAATTATTTAATAATGCATATATTATTTTATCTCAAAACAGCAGGGTCATACAACCCCTAAGAATCAGTAAACATTTGGGCCTACTGACATTCATGAAAAAGTTTGTTGAAAAAGCAATGACTGGTGATATGCTGCTCTAAGTGTAAAGTCAACTCATAAAGGCAGGATATAGTAGCAAACAGTTTTATTTGTCCAATTACCAAAAGACTGAAGGACTTGAAGAGTGTCAAAGCAGTGTTAGAACTGTTAAAACTATGCAAATGACTGAATTTCACCTTGAAATGCCCTCGTAAGAACAGCCAGTAATTTCATACTGCACTGGTGTTTCTGGTTCAATCACAGCTGAGCTTGTTTCTTTTTTCTGACAATTCTCAAACGCTGTCATGCCTCAGTTCTAAGTCCAGTAAATGCATTTTGTTTTGTCAGCAAAAGTGCGAGGCAGATGAGTCATTTGGGTCAGTATGACCTTCAGGTCTTGTCAAGCCTCACCTCCTACCCACAGCAAGATCAGTCATGTGGTGAGATTGCTCGGGCCTTTATAGTGTAAGGGCTGAAAACCCTCCAAGGAAAACAGCACTGTCCATCTCTGGGAACATCAGGTCCACTGCCCAGCAGTTCTCGTGGAAAGAAAAGCTTTCCCTCACCCCATCTCTATGGCCCTACTCAGCTCACTGCCCATCAGGTGCTCAGGGCTTTCTGCCCCTTGTTCTGCTAGCATCACTGAGTTTTCAAACAGCATTAAAAGTCAAGCATACCTTGAACAGGCAGATCAGGAGGCTGATTAGTTCTACAAATGCATGATTTTTTGGATAACAAGCAAAATTTGTCACCACTCAAATTATTCACATTGCATTCAGATACAGAAGGTACCTTCATCTCTCACACTTTTCATGTTTCATGAAACTGAAGCTCTTTATCCCATTTATTAATCCAGCTGTATGATTTCCATATTTTTCTAAAGAGGATTAACTAACTCTTCAGTCTATACACATCACACATGGCAAATATGTGCCACTAACATTCAAGTGTTCAAAGCTGCCCAAGCAGTATCATGCTGTTTCTGAGCATACCATTTCACATCCTTTTGTGGCAGTCAATGTGAAATCCTGCCCCCATGTACTGCATTTGATAGCAGTTTACTCACTGTTATCCTAATTTGGACTGAACATATGAATAACCACATGTCTAGAGCTCTTCCTAAAAGCCTGACAATCAGATTTTTTTTATACGTAGGCAGATAAAAACACAGCCATCTTAGGCCAAGCAAGTAATGAAAAGATACATAAATCAAATTCTAAAAGGGCAACTCAACCCAATTAATAAAACAGGGGGAGGAGGCAGACAGCTACAATTAGATGGTCATTAATTTTCAGTATTTTAATAATTGAGCGAGTAGTACCAGCAGCCACAAAAATTAGGTCCCTGATCTTGGACACTCAGTACACACAAAGATTACTCAAGATTGATATTCAGAAGTGTAAGCTAAATCTGATACTGCACAGTTAATTTAAGTTTCAACAAAAAAAAAAAAAAAGAAACTTCTCCTACAAAAACTACCAACTCATTTTCTGTTCTCATGCAGTGCATCAAGCAGGAAACCTGATGCATTCAATCACTGTATGCAATTAACTCCAAATACAGGCAATTTGACTTAGCTTTTATCCAGAAACACTGACATTCCTTGTTTCAGAACACCTAAAAATGTTTTGAAACAATTAATCCTTACTGCACCCGCTTACACAATACACTGTAATTATAAAGATAAAAAAAAACCTATATCCACAAAAGAAAAACAGGTTGTATTTTTGCCACAGCGGAAGTCTGCAATATCTACTCCTTTTGCAACAGTTAGTTCTACACTTGTAACACTACCAAACTTGCACAGAAAATCCTTGTAGATTTACAGTATGGTTTGGGCTGGAAGCTATCTTCAAATCATCTACTTCCAACACGTATGCCATCAGCAGTGGCACCTTCCAGTAGATTAGGCTGCTCACAGCTTTTCATCTGTGCTATACCACTCAGTGTAGAAAGTCCCTATCTCAAGCATCTGAGCTGCACATGAAACATTCCACACGAAAAAAGAAAACCAACAGCCCAGTTATCACTTCAGCAGAGAAGAGATTCTTGATCACCAGAGATATGACCAAAAAAAAAAAAAAAAAAAAAAAAAAAACTGATCTCCACCACGATGGCTACTTTTATAAAATTCAGCTGCACTGGTTCAGAAGAATTTCACTACAAGAACCACTTTTCTTATAAAAATAGCCTTTAGCAAAAGACAAGCATGACTCCATTTGATTTTCTTTCAGTTTGCTCAACTGTCAGAGAAAAAAATCAGCTACTCAGTTGGTTAATGAGGCTGTAATTCTCATCTTGCCTACCAACATCTCAACCATGGATGCAGTCCAAGGCAAGTGCTACTGCTATGCCAAGTTTCACAGTTTAACTATCTGAATGCAAAAGCAGCTTCTACAGTCTTCTTCACTTTATGCAGTTCACCCTGTCAGCAGTTTTCCAGTTCCCTTCAGAATGGGTTCTCTGGCCAGATTAGCAACAGCAGTTTCAGGTCAGGACCTCAATTTGGACTTGCAGCACAAGGTACAAGCACATAAAAATTAAAAAGTCAAACTCATTAATACACTAATTTCTTCTCTACTGCATGCATGCAATACATGCATAGTCTGTTACAAGCAGCATCTGGTGTTTTAGAGTTATAACTTTACTTGTCCCTCTTTTGGAAAGAGAAAGCAGCTTCTAATTGCTTATTTGGACAGAAATGAACGACACCAGGATGTTTGGTGAGATTTCTACACACATTACTAGAGGTAAAATAATACCTTTAATTACAATTACAGCAAATACTGGAATTTTAAGATTTAAATTTAAAATATTTAAAAGCCTTTCTTAAATCAACTGTGACATGCAAACAACAAATGTTCACCTCTAGTTATGCTTGCTGGATCAAGACTGGAGATGAACAGCAGATACAGAAAATTTAAATAAATCCCAAGATCTTGCTCTGCCCTTTAAAATGGGCTGGGTTGATGCATATGAAATTTAATGCTATTAGATAAATAAAAACAGAGGTCACCGCATTAATTTTCCAGCATTTCAAGAGGACAAACAAAACAGATTGCACTGAAACAAAGACTTTATTACAAAAATGAAATGGAAATAAACAAAGTATGCATGCTACCATTACTGCAATATATTGCCCATTTCAGTGCAATGGCTATGTATGCATACACTCAAAGCAACTTCAGAAATCTAAATTCCTCATTAACAGTATTTTCCTCTGCCTACACAGATGGTCACAATACCTATCCTCTCCTGCATCCATTTTTTTTTTTCCCCTCTATTAAAGGGAAACACACTTTACTAGACCAGAGATCTATGGGAACACCCTCTCCTCACCACTTTGCACACACTTCTCACAAGGTCACCAAGAGCAGTGGTGCAAGGAGCCTTAACTACCTCTGCTGGTAAACAAACACATTTTCACCCCGCTAGTCCCATGAGCTATCAAAAGCCTTCACACCATTCAGCACACCTTTCTCCAAAGATGCTGCTCAAGTCCAGGCATAGCTGTTCCCACAGCATGTAAAGGACAAGACCATAACTTCAAGAATGCCTTCAGAAAATAAGTTAATCACAAGTTAGATTTGGCTAAGTTCTCCGCTTTGGTACTGAAACCAAAAATCACACGCCACAAAGCCAGAAGTGGCAAGCTTACAAGGCCAAGTTTGAACAGCAGGCAGACAAACCCTTGACCTTTTTTCTGGTGTTTAGATATTAATTCAAGTATTCTAATACCCACCACACCAAGTCTAAACCAGGGAACCGTATCTTGAAGACATTTTATAGTTACATTATTAACAACTCATACTACCATGACATCCTCAGCCAATTTTATTTACATTAAGGTATGTTAACAGAAAGCTTTCCCACAACATAACACATAAACAGCCTCCTGGACACCAAGGCTGACTGTCCAAATCCTAGTATACAGAGAGACAGGTCTAAGCTCAGGACTCTCAAAAGCACATTTTTCCCTAGAAGTCAGGTACTATGAATGTGAATTTCTGGAACATATCTACTGTTCATTTAGAAATTTAGAGACAAAGCCAGCCCAAGAAGCCCATTTCAGATGTTTATGTCCCATAACATGTAGATAAAGCCAAATATCTGCAAAACCCACTGAAATCTCTACCCTGAAATGCCAGTGCAGCTAGGTGAAAATGGCATGGAACACCCAAACTGCTTTCTGACCTGATTCCTCCTCTACCCTCCTCCAGGTAATATTGCATAAATTTTCGTCAATATAAATAATAAACAACAATTAAAAAAAACAACCTCACAAAAACAAAAAAAAAGCGCTGAAAAAAACACAGGAAAGATGACTCTGACCACCCCTTCTAGTACCTGCAATTCTACTTCTGAAAAAATCTGTAACAACAGTATTGCAAAATATAAACTGCAGGGACACTATTGGTAGAGAAGTTTAATATACCTTACCTTTCCTCTTCCATGGCTGAATCTCCTCCTCTCAACCCTTACAAGAAGTAACTAAAGCATTTTCCTATAAATACTTATTTGAATGTCCAAGAAAAATCCTGTTCATCCATTCTATAAAACAAATCCTACTAACATCCTTTCCGACATCAAGATTTCAGGTACAGAAGAACATCAGTACTCCAGTTTCATTCCATACAAATACTTAAAGCTTATTCAGCTAAATCCGAGTAAGGACTTAGCTAAACAAACTCATCTGGAGCAGTCTGAAAGCAAATGCAGCAAGCACAGACCAACAGAGAGGCTGCTCAACACATATCAAGTGAATATTCCAAGTGAGTATTCTCTCCTACCTCTATGCAGACTGTCTTACATGTATTTAAATGTTAAAGCGTTCCCCTCTTTGCCAGTACTTCGGTAGTATTTACAAGACTGCACGTGCATGCTTCTTACAGTATGTTATGGCAATTCAGTTACTTTCCATTGTGTAATGCTTTCTTTCTACCTCTACTCCACACACACCTGAAGAAGTAAGTAAAGTGTCTTACACCCTTAACACTACATTAAGTATTCCACCACCTCGGTATTTTCTAGCTTCTGCATCATTTGGGCAACTACTAGAGGTTTACAGGGATATACTTGGTTTTATGCTAACTGCAGCAAATCAAGCTACTCATTCTTGCAACATCTTACAACATCTAATCTAAACCTCTGCCACTTCTGATCAGCAGCTGAACTATTTGAGCAACAGGACGACTGCATAAGGGAATGAAGATTCAACATCACCAGTATTTTATGTTAAGTTCAAGATTGCCCAAAATTATTCTCATTCTGATCCTCAGCTGGCATGCTCACTGCCAGCACATTTAAACACTTTAAACACTTAACTCTCATCCCAACTTTAGTTTTCTTCAAACCCTCATTACACAGGGCCTTAATATGACTACCAAAACAAATTAAAACCCCTGTTGCTTAAGTACAGGAGTACTGCAAGGCTCAGACAGAACAGAAAATAGGGTGACAGTAGTTTAACCTCCATCTGGAAAACTTCAGCTTGTTCCCAATTCACAATTTTCAAACATATGAAATAAGATCTTCCCATTACAATCTCCCACATTACTGCTCTTAAAACTCCACATATTTTGCCAGCCAAGTCAAATTTAGACTGAGAGCTACTTCAAAAACTTAACAAGGCATTAGAATTTTTAAATAAGTTTCTGAGAAAGGATACTTAAGATTTCTGCCATGGGCTGTTCCTCTTTTGCTTGGTTTTAAAGCTGAAAACCTGCAATCCATATAAAAACACTGACTACTAAAAGTCAAGTGTTTCACTAAGGTCATCTTCCCAAGATGTACTTACTGCAGAGCTGTATGTCAGAAAGTCTATGTTAAATATATGCTCTTCCAAATACAATGAAGACCAACAACTAGCAATTAGGTCTCTTATCACAGATTCCGTCAGATTTAGCACTGCATTTAGCTGTTCTGTAAGCATCAGATGCAAGGAGATCCCACAAATAAAAAACAATTCCTACCAGCTAGCTCAGTATTGGTAGTTTGTCTGAGCTTAACTGGCAATCAGTCAGGAAGCCTACTTATGTTATTTAGCCACCAGAGACTTGGTATCACTTTCAGAATTTCAATATGGATTAGACAACAAAACATCTTGATCTGGCCCACCAGCTGTAGTAGCTAAAACTTACAAATTGTCTTATGCCAGCTTCTCCAGAACTAATCCTTCTGAATCCATCAAATTAGGTTGATTTTACACAGGCAGGATCAAAAAAACCGCATGTTGCAGCTTCCTTCAGAAACAGAAATACAGATATTAGAACCCAAAACACCATCAGCTAATCCTGCTGGACGGTGTCATGATTTTTCAATTGATTTGGGGGCTGTCAGAAAAAGAAATCTGTGCCCTAAAGCAACATTCTCTTACACTTTTCAAGTGTTAGCAACAGCTGGTAACACTCACTGTCCTCTACAGACACTAGCATCTATTAGAAAAACATTTCAGCAGAAGTAAAGAAGGCATTAAACCAATATTGAAACGTACATTCATCCAAATTGAGTTTATCCACTAGCTTACAATCAGTTTTATTGCTATGAAGAACATCATTGGCCACAAATACAATCAAAAGCCATTATGCTGTAAGACAAAGAGTTCTACCTATAAAGCAGCATTTCTGCATCACATTACTTAGACAGAAGCTTGTGCTTGCATCCTTGCACTATTTTTAACTGCAAAGTCTACATCTGCAGGAGCATTGACTTATTTTAAGATGCATGAGAAAGCTGAACTATTCCTTGAGCTTTTGTAACACTAAATCATGTCACCTATTTCCTACTTAGTCCCCAACTAAAACAAGCTTATAATTTTTGAGAGATAAAGCTACCTTAGTATTACAAAAACTTTAATAGAATTCAACTTGGGCCTTCACTGTAGTTTGAATATTGCCATCTAGAAACCTGGGACACATTCTGCAAGCTTTTTTGTCTTAGTTTCGGGGTTTTTTTTGGTTGTTTTTTTTTTAACCTAGATAGCCTAGCTCAGCCTTAAGTGTGCTAGTTCACAATTGTTGAGAACGTAGTAAGTAAATCTTTCCCTCCCATTTAAAAAACACATTTTAAAGGAATCCAGGAAAAAGAATAAAAACCAGTGTCACATTAATATGGTAAAGTCACAATAAATTTACTTGCAGAAATATTACACTAGCATGATTACCCTAATAATAGGAAGATATTTATGAAAATATGAACATATTTAAGACATATTCCCAGCAAGGACTAAAGCAATTAAAAATCTCCACTGCATATGGAAAAGATCAACCACTCCACCAGAATAAAGCCTCATAAAATAAATATATCTATTGCTGAAGCAGACATACCAGTGTGGGTACATCCAAAAGACATTTGGAAGGGGTATTAAAGATGTGCTTGGTGAGATTTGAATACATCTGATAATTTCCTTAGCAGTTTCAAGGTCATTATTATGTGTCTGTAGTTACATATGCTCAATAATATATAATGGCAAAACTTCTAATGTCTAATCCTCCAATTAAGAAATAGTCTGTTGTACAGTGTGTATATAGAATTTCAATTTTATATTTGCAAACAAAACGATTTATCTATAATCACTATAAACGAGGTTCAAAGTCCACTGCTAGAGCTATCACCCCCAATATTACATTTCTCAAAGGTCAGAGAAAAGAGATGAAAAAATCCTGAACATAACTTCAGAACTCAATTCATGGAACTGAAAAAGGAAAACTGAAGCTGCCACTTAATACCACTGTGCTTCCTCAACCAAATGTCCCCACAGAGTGGAACACCTTCCAGGTTCCTCAGTTTGATTTAAAATTGGCCATCAAAGCAAAGATGAAGTCAAATGGCATGGAGTTTTTCAGCACAAAAAAAATCGGGAACCTATTACTTTTCACGAAAATACACACATCCTGAAATACTCAAGTCATTAGGCGTTACGACTTTTTCCAATATCGCTTGTAAGAATAGAAGACACTGAAGTCCTACACAGCTACTAAACTTTATCAACCAAGGCTGCCTTCAAAACTTAAAAAACACGGCAACAACTTTTAGTCTCAGAGACTTCAATTAAACAAACTACAATCAAAGACTATTTTATAAACACAAGTTTTCTTGTGCATTTTGCGTGGCTTCTGGATTTTCTTTTTTCCCATAACTACCAATTTGCCAGTTCTAACAAGTAACACCTGAACACAAACGGACACTACCGAGGGGTTAACGACGTTAAAGGGTACTGAGCTGCCCGGCTGCTCCAAGAGTTATCGCTATCAGCGTTGTAGCAAAACCAACTCCCACTCCATGCACACAGGGCGAGAAATGGGAATTTTTCTTTCCCACGGCAGGACAATCTGAAAACGCAGGCAATATACCGAACCTCGGCAATGCGCCGTACAAGAAACAGGGACGATGGGGCGACGACCCCTCAGCCTCACCAAGCTCGGACGCGCCACGCTGGTGCCACAGCACGACGGAACGCCCGACATAAAGCATTTGAGTCGAGCGCCCTCGCACCGCCACCCCCCACCCCCGGCTCCCCGCTCCAGCGCGGGAACTCCCCAGCCCAGCAGGGCCCACTCGCAGGGCGGGACCCTCCGCACCGCCGGCCGGGGCGTGGGGAGGGAAGGCCGGCACCAGGCGGGACCGGGCGCTCTGCCGGGGCCACCGCACCTTGTCGGGAGCGCTGCTGCCGGCCACGCAGGTGCGGCGGGCAGACCTCGGCAGGCAGCCACGGCCCTCTGCTCGCCGGGCTCCGCCGGGCCGGAGGGCGCGCTCGGCAGGCGGCAAATGCACTGCGCCTAAGAGAGCAAAGTCGGACGGCAACAAGATGGAAAGGGTTAGGGCCCCTCTTGATCTCCCACCTTATCTTAGAGTTTGGAACCCAGACCGCAACAAGCCGGTACCGGCGGAAAGCCACCGGTCACTTACAGCAGTAGGGGCCGGCGAAGGTCCCCGCACACGCCTTGATTTACCTTTACCCTTTGCGGGGGGCACCCCGGCCATGCGCCGGCGGCCCCTAGCCCAGGCCGCCCCGCCTTCCCGCCGTGCTCCCCGCGCGGGCTGCAGCCCCGTTCCGGCTCCGGCTCTCCTCCGCTCCTGCTCCGGGGCGAATCCGCCGTCCCGGCGTGCCTCTGCCAAGACCGCATGGCTCCCCGTAAGCCCCGTCTCCGTTCCCAGCCCCTCGACCCGCCCTTCTTTCAGCAGCCCGAGACCAGCAGTCCGTCTGCCCGCTGTCCTTCAGGTGCGGCGAGTTTCGCAGAGCGTGGTTACCGCTGCTGCTGTCCGAGTCTGGGAACGGAGTGAGGAAAAGCTGCGTGATACCCGAGGGAGCGGCGCAGCACCCCGCAGCCGCCTCACCTGATTGCTTTGCCGCTCCCGCCACCCCACCGTCCTGCACTCGCCCTGCCGCCAACAGAGGAGAAGCGCTCGGTGACGGGCAGATAAAGGCCCCCACAGCCCGCCCCCGTGGGCACCGCCTGAGTGACGCTGCCGGCGGCCACTCAAGAAGCCCCATGCCCGCGGGGCCGCGCCCCCGGGAATGCGGGCACTTGGCGGAGCCAAGGCCGGGCGGGCCCTACTGCGCGACGGCTGCCGAGCACCTTCGGGCGGCGGGGAGAGCGCGGCAGCGGGGTCTGCTGATCAGGATGGGGCGGGAGCTTGCCTTCCCCGTCCCCGGTAGGGTCAGAGGTAGGACACTCAGAGGGCTTGCTCATCTCCCTAAGGCTCCCCGACTGGCCCATCTTTCCCCGTAAAGTATCGAGCTCCGGGGGCTGCACGCCGCCTCCTCTCCGGAAACGGCTCGGCGGGGCGGATGAGCTCCCAAGGCGCCCGCCCGAAGGGGCGCAGCAGCAGCGAGCGCTCCGGACCTGCGATGCGCATTAGCCACTCCGACAGCGCCGTCCCGTTTCCTGGAGGAACCCGACAGTGAGAGGACCCCGCTTCGCCCCCCGCAAGCACCGAAGCTGCGCTCCTGCGGGCGGCTCGTAGCGCGGGTAGCGCTCCAGCGAGTGCCATAGGGGTGTCATTGGCAGAGGGGCGGGGGGGGCCGTCCCCGCGGCACTGCATGGTTTGGTGAGTCCCCCGCCTTCCCAGCGCTCCAACGACTAGTGAAAACATACCGCCGGTCCTTGGAAACGACCTGAGGTTTAACTATCCATTTGCCTCGCTCACACAGCTATCACATTAATTATTTTTGTATGCGAAATAGATGGGTACGGTGTAACGGGCTGGCAGCAGCATAAATTAAACAACAATGGCAGGGCTCGGGGTCGGTCTTTGCCGGTAGCATAAGCTGCAGCGCCAGCATTTACCATCGCCGCCTCCTCCTCCTGCCCAGACCCTCCCACCGCGCGGGGACGGAGGGCGAGAGGACGGGAGATGCGCCCGAGGACGGGACGCCCCGTCCGTCCCTTTGCCCGGAGCCCCGCCAGGATCCCTTCCGCGGCTGCCGGACGCAAACTTTCCCCGCGCACACCGGTGAGCGCTGTCCGCGTCCCCCGCCGCCCCGGTAGGACCACGGACAGAGATCGGGGCCGCCCCGCCCACGCTGCCCGAGCACCGCCGCCCCGAACAAAGGGACGGGTCCCCTCCCGCGGCAGGTCACTCATCCCCACGAAAAGACACGGGTCCGCCCCGCCCGATGGTAACAGAATTCTCTCCGGGAAAGCTCAGCGGCTCTCCTCACCCCGTCGCCCGCCCTCCGCACCCGCGAACAATACGGCCGACCGCGTCTTTGTGCGCCGTGGCACGCAGTAGCCTCCCAGCCCCGCAGGAAGCCACGAAACGCCGTGCGACTAATGCAATTAGGCACGGAGAGCCTTATCCCGGCTAATCTGGAAACACGAGTTTATCTCCTCAAAGTGATACCGTCTCCCTCCACCCCGTGCGGGTCCGTCCCCTCGGATACTTCCCGCAAGGAGACGTATCTGGAGCTGGACGGGCGCGGTCACGCCGGGAACTTTGCGGCTGGGCCAGCCCAGGTAGGGATGCGCACGCCGTCCTGCGTGGGCGCAGCGCGGTCCCCCTGTTCCAGCGGCTGCCTTCTCCACGCTGCCAACACTTGCAGCGCTCAGCTCCGCGGGCACGCTGCCACTGCCTCGCTCAGCGCCGTCGGCACGAACCGTGCCGACACGGAGCAAACGCAGGTGATCAGCACAAATCCGCAAGGCATGCACCTCTGGAATGGGTCGCGCGGACCCGATCGCACACGTACAATAATGGAAAGAATCAAGCCATAACTTACCTTCCCCTCGTCGGCTTATTAAANAAAAAAAGAAAAAAAAAGTAACGGTGCAGTTCTCCCGGTAAAGGAGTAAGAGGCAGATGGATAGTTCTCTCAAGACAACAGACAAGAGCTAAATTGCTGACAGTTATGAAAAGGAGCAAACAAAAAACAAAACAAAACCAAAAAAATCCTTTCCCTCCCCCACCCCCAACAGTCCAACACTAGGGCGGAAAAATAAAAAAAAATAATAATAAAAAAAAGAAAATTAAAAATGAAAACGGGAGAACTCAAAAGGGAGAGAGTGACAGGACAACCCTCCTTTCGCAACCCAATGGAACAAAAAGAGGGGAGGGAGAAATGAAGGAACAAAGAAAAGAAGGATGGAAGGGCGATTTTAAAGACGCTCTCTCTCTCTCCCTTCCTCCCTGCTGGTCACTTCCTAGCGGCTCGCCACCCGAGCCAACTGCAGCATCGCGGAGTGCGCGGGGGGTCGCGGGGGGGTTG
>PYHW01010327.1:317210-330271 GCA_013186435.1 Turdus rufiventris
GGGCCGCCTCGGCGCGCGCGCGGGCGGGCGGGCCCAGGGGCGAGCGGGCCCGGCTCGGAGCTGCGTCCGCTGCCAGCGCGCCCCGCCGGGCGCTGCTGCGGGAACGGGCACTGCGGCCGGCCCGGACACCCACGTGGGAGCGGGGCGGCGCAGCACGGCACGCCCGGCTCGCGGGGCCACCATTCCTTCGCAAGACGTGCTGCCGTTTTTTTGTTTTTTTTTTTTTAAATGTCCCCACTCCACCCAGTTCTGTCGGCACGTGTGCCAAGCTTTTTATCATCCCCCAGGAACTGCTCTTGCACTTTTTACCCTTCTGGGAGCGGATATAATAATGTGTGTTAAATAATGATATATTAAGAAATCTTCTAACAAACATTCTGAGAGGAAGGAAAGGAAGAAGCAAGATTTTATGTAGTCAATTCCCGTCTTGTAGAGCAAACAGATGTTTTCAGAGAAAAGAGGTGTTGTACGGAACAAGCCTGAATGGTATTCTGAAGCATGCCTTTCAGTCTGTATAGTGTTTGACCTTCACGGCACTTGATCATTTCTTTTCAGAATCAGAAGTGCTTCCTAGATGTGGTTTTTCTTCTGCAACACAAGTGTGTGTCATGTATTTCCAACAGCAAAGCACTTACATCCTGCAGAAAGCAAGTGCTTATTTAGAATATTCTGGCATTTGCGTGTAGCAAAGCACAAAAATAGAGGCACAAATGGAGACATAGCATTTCAACGAGAGTGTCCCTGTATGTTTATGTATTATTAATACAATGAATTGTGTATCATCTGTTTCTTAAGATCTCCCTCTCCTACCACTGTGACAACAACTGAGAGTTATACAGGGACTGATTTTACATTTCACATAATTAGCTCCATGCTTAATGTATCCAGTGTTTTTCATCATTAACAGTGTATCACCAACGTTTTGATTCAGCAACATTCCGGAAAGGTAGGTAACTCCCAGGTGGAACAAATACCAAACTACTGGCTCCAAGGACTGAATAAAGAACAGGGTGGAGATGGCTACTTTCTCAAAGTGTTTATATAAAATTCCTACATGAAGTGATGCCTATTCATACACAATTTGTGGATGTATATATAAATTGTACTTTTGGAATGTAAGTATTCAGAAATGTTTACACTTTTTCAGCTTATGGCTGAGGCTCAGACTTTTTTAATTATGGCACTTTTTACCCTTTGATGCAGCAAAACTGCTACCATAAGTCTCCTAATGATACCAAAATTTATCTGCTCAAGTTTTTTTATTCTATAGGAGCATTTATCAACAAATCATATATTTATACATTTCTGAAATAAAGTACTCAAAGATTCCTTGTTCTACCAAGTACAAACATGTATAAAAAACGGTGCAAAATGTTTGTCTTCAGAATTACTAGATTTAGTTGCTTATTACTTTCTTGCTTCATGTGTTTAAGAAAANAGCGTTCCTTAGGAGAACATGGTCAATGTATAAAACGAGAAAAGAAGAAAATTAAAAAAAAAAAATTAGATTATTTCTTAAGCAGTCTGCTGCATTCACTATTCACTCAGGGCCCCCAAACATGTCAGGCACTTCCCTCCTCCCCCCTGCGAAAACCAGATTTTAAAATGGTGTGAATACACATCTGTTTTTAGACCTAAAGAGACTTTTTAAAGTGGATGCCAAAATGCAAGATTTATGCTGTTGGAAATCAGAAGACTGTCTTTCTGAACCTTCAGGAAATTAAAGCACATCATCATCTTCCCTGTCAGGTCTGACATTCAGGACTCCTGATTCCCCACAACACTCCCCACCCAAAACGAACAATCTTTCAGCTATAATTAGTGACCAGCTTTTAGAGACAAAATCCAAACTTTATGCATTTTCTTTCGAGGCTTAATATCTCTACCAATAATGTACTCACATCTGTCATGTTTGTCAATACGCAGTGCTAAAGTGAAATTAGGCAGAAAATAGCTGTTTTAGCAAATTGCCCTGTCATCCGCCTTTCTCATCTCTGATGTGTATTCAGAGGCCCTTGATTCCAGCTATGGCAGAAGAAAGCAAGCTAAATTTTCCATTCTTACAGGAAAAACATGCTTTCCTGTGAAGTTCCCTTTTGCTTAGGTAATAAACCTGAAAAAAAGTCTTTATGATTAGCTGGCTGTCTGGACACAGCCTTTAGCTAAAACGTGTGCTGGTTATTAAACAGACGTTGGACACGGAAGGCTGTAGCAGAAAGGAAGGGCAGTGCCGATTGTTCAGGCATGCTGATCCCTGTTGGATCCTCTGGCCAGGGAATGGCAGTCAAAGCAGCGAATTGCGCTGGAAGAAAAAGGTTTACCAGCTAGCAGAGAAGAGTTTTTTTGTTTGTTTGTTTTTTCTGTTAATAAAAGTGAGAACACAAGAAAGCGAGCAATTGAAGAAGCGCCTGCTGCCCATGGAGGGGCGGGCACGGAGCGAACCGCGGGCTCAGCACCACGGACAGCGCCCGGCTCCGCCACGGCCACTCCCGGGGAACCGGAGCGTCCCCTCCCCACGACCCGGGGAGACCTCGGGACTGTGCCCGATATCCCTGAGGGCTCGAGACTCCCTCTCCAGCACTTTGGACAAATAGTTCGTGGTGTTCGGATGGCGTCATACGGGTGGGTGCGTGTGCTGTGCCTGTGCGTTACTGAACCCCCGGGATTCTACGGGCTCTTTTACCAGGGGTGACTTATGCTTGCTCCTCTTACTTTCACAAACAAACGGTGACGGGTATGAGGGTTTCAGACCAAGTCTTGAGATGCACACTTCCTGAGACAACACATACCTGCGTGGCCTTCAGTCTGGGTGCGGGATTGTTTTACCTACTTCTTTTCTGAAGCTTCTCTCCAGACACAAGATGCAGATATTGCACAAAACTACAGTAGTATGAACACTGCAACTGAGACTACTATATCATTTTCTATTCTATTACACAGAAACGTCTGAACGTTAATAAAAACTATTGTCAAAGAGAGGTTAACATTTAAGTGGGGAAAGGAAAGGGAGCGGTTCACCCCTTTTTTTTTTTTTTTCTTCAACTGAAACTAAAAAGGCATCTCCACAAAAAGTAACCACAGCTTCTCAGATTTTCTACAGACAACTGTGGAACCTTCATCTGGGGAAAAAAAAAAAAAACAAAAAACCACAAAAACAAACAAACAAACCCAAAAAAAACCTGAAAGAAGATTTCTATTTATCTAAACTATAATATATCTACTTGTTTCCTACTGTGACCAGGAAAAGGCAGACTGCTGCTGCACCACGGCTGAGGTAGTTTCTTTTATTGAGGATTTGTATTTCCAGTGGTGTGAAATGCACATCTAATTGTAAAATAAGACTGTGTCACCTGCCAGTCAGGTGCTGCCATCAACCTCTTTTGTGCTTGGATCAAATTACTGCACAACAGAGAAAGTGACAGCATCAGGGCACAGTGACAAAGCTGTAGTTTGCACGGAAAGAAGACCGAGGCCCAAAGAGACACTGCAGCTACAGAAACAGCTGTCTTATCAGCACACTGCAGAGATAGAGATGGCTCAAGAGGTCCTCAACAGATAATGACTTGAATAGCTTTGCAATGCGCCAAACTTCATGCTTGATAAGACCAGCCCAGTGTAGAGAGCAGCAGAGATTGAGCTCTATTCTATTTTATCTGTGCCATAAATTAAGAAATTGAAATTCAGGTGGCACAGCAGCCAGCATGTTGCTGATAATCCAGTGAAGTAAACTGTCATTAGGATCTTTTAGCAAAGAAATACTATTACTTGATGCTGCTTTAATAAAAATATCTTTAAAAATTCCCATCCCAAATCGCTGTCCCAGCAGTACCAAACTGGGGTGGGGGTTCCTTGTCTGTTTCGTTGTTATGACATATCTTCGAGTCCCAGAACAAACCATCCATTTGGCTGTCAAGTTCTTTACAAAGGACAAAACACTTTCACTTTGAAACTGCAGCAGCTTATTTCCAATTCCCCATTTCCTCTGCGGGAGAAGGAACTGCACTGTGATTTTTAATACACAACAGTCAAGCTCACATGAAAGCACACAAGCTCAATTCTGTAGCAGACAATACAAGTATGTGTTCGTGAGCACAGCTAAGCAAAAATTAATTACTGCTGCGAAAAGAATTTGTAATGACCTTTGGAATTATTCACTTGAAAAAAAGAAGAGCCATGGTACACAAACTACCAATTCTATAGCAGACAAAAAAATCCTGTTTCAAACTGTGTTTTTAGTTTGATTAATGGCATCAGATGAAAAATATTATAGCTCCATCTTTTTCCAGCAGAAATACTTACTTTAGACTGAGTTCAACTTACCTTTGATCTCTGTTTTTCTTAAAAGCTTTGTAGAAATGCAATTAAAAAGAATATAATTGGAGTATATAACCTAAGGTCACAGAGCTTTATTTTCTAATGAAGGGTTTGCTACATGCACTCAATTCCCCGAGATTGGTTCCTGAAGGACTAGAGTAACTTTAAAGGCTTGTAAGCCATTAAGTTACCTAATTTTGGCCACTAAGGCTACCTTTCCATCTTCTTCAAATAATAAATTAAGACAAAATTAACTATTTATTAAGGAAAGAGAAGGCACTTAAGCCAAGAGGAACCTGAACAGAAACCTAAAGATCTACCACACAGACTTGTTAAATGGAGGGTAGAGAGGTGAGACTACTTTTATCCTCTGATAATCTAACCTCACATATTTGGCCTTAGCCTGTATCTGACAGCAGGAGCTAGCAAGAAAGACCCAGAAGATGAGTAATTTATTTCATGTAATAAGACATTAAGCTTTCTCAGAGCCAAGAGGAAAGGCAGATCTGGGGAGAAAGGAAGCATGTTTGGCACATGCACTTTATGTTAGATATACCTTTCTGCTTGTCCCTGAGATCTGGGAGCTTTTCTAATGATGTGGCAGAGAGCAAAACGAGAGGGCGATGTGAGAAAGCGTAAGGCACAAGTGGATAAGGTCAAGCCTGTTCAGCAACTTAGGTCCACTGTGCAGTTTCAGCACACCAAATTACTGCTAAGTGGCTGACTCTGAAATCAGAAAAATACTCGGTTTTTGAGATGCATTTCAGAGTTAACAAGAAGGCAGGTCGTTTTGATAAAATTCACAAGCCAGAGAACTCAACTATAACAATCTGCCCTTGTGCCTTCTAATTTGTGGGGAATACGTAAACAGAACCTGAAGTGATTGATACCCTTGCCAGCAAAACACTGTGTAAGTGTGAGAAGAAATAACCTGGTGTAAAAGAGACAGTGAAAAGCAAGAATGCAATCAATATTTTTAATGCTGCTTTTTATCCCAAAATAACAGTTTCTTTTTAAGTTCTCCAGTGAATCATCTCAAACACTGTCAATTCAGTTAGATTAAACTTCCACCATAAGAATAAGTTACTCCAAGAAAAAGATGTATGGTTATAAAGTAATTGTAATGAGTATATCCTCTCATGGTATTAAAGCTAAAGGAATATTGACTTAAAAGATGGATTTTACTTTTTTTTAAGAGCCTGTGTCTGTTTTCATTTGTTGAGGTAGAAAGCAAGTATTACTCAAAAAAACTTTTTTAGTATGCTAGCTGACAGCACAGTGAAGCAATATAGTAGCTGTTGTTACCATTATTTTACTGAAGAAGTGCTTGAAAATTCCAAAGTGTTTGTATAATATGTAATTAGATCATTTTCAGATAATCAGACCACATAAG
Source organism: Turdus rufiventris (assembly GCA_013186435.1). Classification (NCBI taxonomy): domain Eukaryota; kingdom Metazoa; phylum Chordata; class Aves; order Passeriformes; family Turdidae; genus Turdus; species Turdus rufiventris. Next base: position 322,918 of record PYHW01010327.1, read on the forward strand.
TAAGACGGAATTTTTTCAACCTTGTAAAGCAAGCACTTAAATATATTCCAAATAATTTCACATATCAACTTCAATTTTTTGTTTCATTCAGTTAAGATAGTATCACTCTAGCTGACAATAATAATTCAGTAAAGTACACATTGTGTTCTGCATTAACATATGAGGGCAGGATTTCATAATGTGTATTAAAGTATCTCCCTTCTTCTAAAAATAAAGTTCATCTTTTTACAACACACACCTGCTACGACTGCTCAAACATGGCGAGTGAACAACTGCATGCTCTTGAGAAGGGATATTAAAAATGCTTTTTTTCATAGCAATATATTATAGGCAGTTACCTTTTTTTTTTATGTGTACTCCATGTTTGCCACTTTACACAGTTCTTCATACTTTCCCTTTAAATTTACATGTTGCATGTTACAATGTTTTTATAAAGTGGCTTGATAAACAAAATATGTAGAATTAGAATTACCAATTATTTCTTGCAATTACTAGATATGAAAACCCAATCTCGCTTTCAAAAAGGTCTTCCCTTATGTCACTTGCATCATCAAGACCTTTCTTTGACCTATCAAACTAAAAAGTATCCAAATAACTACTTTTTATTCTTTTTTTAATATCAGAATTACTCACTTGTGAAGGACACAATGGTCTTTCACTGATGCTGGCCTAGTTTTCTTGTCTTTAAATGCTCAAGGTTTTATTTCTCCTGCTATGCAACTCAGTTTTTGCATCAGAAGTACTATGCATAGCTCTGTACTACTTTGATTCTGCTGGAGATGAGTCATCAGCAAATCCAAATCATAAATGATCATGTAGCTGTAAATATCTAAAAAGTTATTCAAGCTAATAGGAAGGCACTGCATGGTCTTACGACTTAGTGGAACAAAACATATAACAAAATTACAGCAAATTATTCTGATGATGTCATGAACACTCACTCTCCTAAAAGTTCTGCGTATTTGGTCATTAGGTAATAAATATATACGCTGCAGAACATGTATAAAGGTACTATTTTTTATTATTATTATTATTTTAGCAGACATTCAGGAAAAGGAGAATTACTTCTGCTCCTTAGTTCAAAAGAAGCTCCCAGTTTAAGGCATTAAGAAATATAGATCTTTGAGTAACAAAATTTTGGGCAAATCCTATTTTCTTCTACAATCAGCATACCACATAAGGCAGAGAAGTAGAATACATTGATTTTAAAACATTTGTTACCAACTTGTATTGCATTCTCATGGAATAAAAATGAAGCACAGTGTTAGTTAAATTACTGTAAAAAGGCTATACAAAAATATATCTAGAGGCTACCTAGAGATAGTACCAAATGAACAGCTCCATAAAATAAGGACTTTATTGGAGTATAACTTTTAGGGTCAAGATAGGATTTCTGGCTATGTTTTAGAAGATGTAACACAGTGAATTAGAACCATGGACTTCCACAAGCAGAATGGTAATAAGCATTTATTTAAGTGCAGGACACAAAACGATCATTTCAGAACAGGGAGACTTACCAGCAAGATAAACCTCAATAAGAATAAGTGACAAGTGACTGTGATTCTTGGAAAAATAAGATCATAATCAAATGTGCAAATAAGAAAACAGCAGACCTGAAGATAAGATTGTAGGATACTACTACTAGCTATGGAAATACTATATTGCAAGGAAGAGAGATTTCACTCTGAGATGTATAAACAAGAGCATGATTTAAAAAGAAATACATGAATACATTTTATATTTGACATTGATGAGCTGAAAATAGAACACTGTATCCAGCCTTTCCTCATTTTTAAGAAAAACTGGAGAAAGCCCAGAAAAAGGTGTTTAAAAGCAAGAATTTTAGAAAACATGAATAAAATTTAAGAGAAAAATAGTTCAGAAACAGAAACTTTGACAATGAATACAGGAAAATGCAGTCATTATGTCAAGACATACACAACTAGCACCATCACCAGTCCTTTATTAAAAACTTTTCTTGCCTTCTCTGAGGCAGCTCCACCCAGCTCTGACTCCTCTCTGTGAGTTTCCTTCTTCCTTCTGCATGACTGGCTAACCCCAACCTGCCCCTTGCTTGGTCACCTCACCACATCTGTCCCTCACACAGCACCTTACCTTGTCCCTTGCAGGACTGCATGTCCCTTCCCCAGCACAGACTCCATCCCAAACTGCTACAAACTCTAGTCCTCAACCTCCAACTGGTGACCAGCTAGCCCACTCCTTTTTAACACCCTCACAGGACAGGCAAGGCTGTTTCCACTCCTCAGTAATCAATACAGCTGTAATTCATTGGGAAGTACTGCCTTCTGCATTATCCTTACAAACTACTCTCCTACAGGAAAATGCTTTTAGAAATAATCACTATTGGCAGATTATTGTCAAGTATTATTCATGAGTAAGTTACAAAAAAAGAACATGGCTTAATTCACAGCAAATGAAATCTAGTTTAGAAAATGGAAAATATTCTTTAAAAATAGTAAAGTACTGGATCACATTACTTAACCAAGTTGCTGAGGTTCAAATTTAGATATGAAGTTTATTTTCTCTCAGAGAATGAGATTTTTGTATCATTCTCCACCCCAAAATTACTATGATTCTAAATAGTGTTTTTCCCTTTTTGTCTTTTAAAATTGGTTGAACATCTAATTTTAATCAAAATCACATAAAACACCCAAAACATTTAAAAACCCACATAAAAAACCACCCCAAAAAAACCCCAAAAAACACACCAAGACAGAAATAGATCTCATAGGCTAAAAAACCTTGTGAAGTGCTAGACAAACTGTCTATACATTTTTCTCCTCCTGTCAGTAAACACTAAAACCAAGCAAATACAAGTCTGATGAGCAAAGCTATTTGCATTCTAGCATTTTTTGCAAGGACTGATTGTTGGTTTGGTTTTGGTTTTGATCTTCCAGACCTCTAACTTCAAAATGCCTTTCAGCATTTGGCTGTTGATTTTTAATTTGCTTTTATTTGGTCCACATGAGACATGGGAATCCAGAATTAAGCAATCTACAATCTGCATTCTGAAAAGTCACACATCCTTTTGTAATTCCCACTTGGGCACTTAAAATGGTGAAATATTAACTTACTGATGATAACTTTGGGCAACAAAAAACCTGCATCAGGCATATAAATACACACACCCACCAAACTGGTCCTGAACAAGGACAAAATTCTACACTTTAGACATCATTTTCAGACATGATCTACAATACTAAAGATTCACCTGTAGACTGCAGAATGTGAAACTACAATGAAGAATCTGTTTTTTATGTTCAAGTAGCAAAATGCCGAAACACATGCAATTAAGGACCAGGATCAAATGTTCATGGTCTAGAAACAGTTCCTAATGATGGGAACTGGTTTTAAACAGTATTTTCATGATAGCATGATTCCCACAATCTTTCCCCTGTTATGTCTATGTTATTTTCTTCATCCTTTACAGGAAATGGGAGATACATTATGAGACTAAAAGCTGATTTGAATCATGTGACATTTAACACAAAACTGAAAATATTATTGTCATTAGTCAAGTAGCTGTAAAGTCTCTCTTTTGCTACTTAAATTTGCTTTGCAAACTTAAGACTTGACTGCCACCTTTAACCACGTGGAACTTAACTTTTTTCCTAGGTTTTTGGGGTTTTTGGGTTTTTTTTGGTTGGTTGGTTTCCTTATGTCATTACATGGAGAAAAAACAAAATTAGGATTATAGGATATTGCTTTCTGATTATGAAAACCTACTGATCTTCCCAAAGATATGAGATCAACATTTCCCATGTGCAAATAAACCACAATCATTCAAAATGCTGTAAAAAGGTTTACTTAGCCTTTCCATCCACAGCCTTTTTCCTCTTTTCCCCTGCATGGCAAATCTTGAAACTGACAAGATTTATACCAGATATATTTATTCTACCTACCACATAATCCATGCTTCTAGCTGCTACACTAAGACAAAAGGTAAATATCAAGTTACACCTCAATTATTTTAATTTTTTTGCTATAGTTCCCCCTTAATCCTTTCAAAACATCCCTGTAACTGCCAATGACATTCAGAGCCAGAATAAAATAACTGAACTGTGAAACTTACACCCATCTTCTCACTTTCTAAAAGTCAGATATTTATTTGCCTTCAAATAGGATCTTATTTGTTCTCCCAGTCTTTGTTTTATGTATTCAGATCCCCCATATTTCTTTAGTATGCTCAAATAGGCTAATATATTTTTTGTATTTCTTCTATTTTGACCAGGAGTTTGAGGTCCTAAAAGCCTACTATGCTGTAACTATGCAAATGAACATTGTGGGCCATGCAGATAGATTGTGTAATGTGATGTTGACACAGTTACTTATTCTGCAGTCTTTTCTGCTTGAAATAACTGCATTTTCCATGGAAGACTGAGACAGTCTCAGACAGACTGACTACTTATTGTTTGTACCTGTGAAGAATCATCATAGTTTCTATATATGAAGATAGTTTCTATGTGTTAAGATGTGTACATATCTTAAGAAAATCAGTATTTCATTGCATACTTTGGTGAAGATGGTTTACCAAAGTACAGGCCCATTTCCACAACATGAGATAAAAAGGCTAGTGAAGTCATAAGCATTAAAAAGTTTCTCATCAGAGCCTCTTCTACAGCACCACTAGTTTGCCATAAATTGGTAGTAAGTTGTAGCATTGCTCCATTCTGCCTGAAAGGTGTGGGCAGAAAACAAGTGACAGTAGTGTGAGGTCACACAATTTCATCTCTACTGAGGTATTAAAAAGTAAGAAAATGAGTTAAGAAAGTATTTTATGCTATAGTTATTTGAATTAGGACAGACTGCCTTTTTAATACACAAAAAGGAAGAAACAGACTCTGGACATATAAGGAGACATATAGCAAATTAAAAACAAAACAAAACAAAAAAAAACCATTACCCTAGTTAAGCTTGGGAGAGGAGGCGGGAAAGCACCAAAGAATTCAGAACAGATCCTTTTCACTCCACAGAGAACTTAATGCCTTCACAGGGATGCTCTTCTTGCATCTCCACAGCACATTAAGAATAATTGAACAGGATCTGCTGTTTGGAGACATCACCTCTAACATCTCTCTTGAGTCCACAATGCTGTGTCTTTCCTCATTCTTGGTAAGATTGACACAAGGAGAAAAAAGGTTATTAAAAATTACAGAGCTGGGTTTAGTCTTTATATAATAGTTACTTCTCCCAGCTCTGATTGTAAAGTGCTGATTCAACCCTAGCCCAGTATTTTCTTGATTAGTCAAAATACTTTTGGACAAAAAGAAAAGTCAGCTACAGAATTTTAATGCTTTTTTATTTTTCTTTTAAAACTGAAAAACAGGTCCAGAAGAAATTTGTACCAACTAAATGAGTGGACAGGACGTTCTCTTCCTTGCCTTTAAGTTTTGCTGCTGTTGTAGAAAATGGCTTTTTAAATTTCCATTTGGGTAAGACATCAGGAGTACTGATGTAGAGCTGTAACACTGTGGAAACTTCAACCCATAGTTTGCTCTCCTTGTTATGGTAATCTTACATAGATAAATGGAAATATTTATAGCAGGTGAAGTCAAACGTGTTGAACAATTCTCATCTGTTTAACTGCAAACAACTTCTGTTGCTTAACTCATGATTCTTATACATGTATGGTTTTGCCTCAGTTTTTGTGCTGTACATACGAGCTGTTCTCAAATGGACTGCCAGTGTACATCAAATGTACCACCTTTTTATTCTGCTGTTTCATATGATAAATAAATATTATTGTTGCTTTAGGAAGTGCTTTTGTAATCATAAGTCAATTGCACTAGTGAAAAATGTAATAAAGATGTTTTAAAATTGTTCAAGTAGCAACAGTTGCTTTCATTCATCATTCTGACATTATATGCCGGGGAACATCTTTTATTCTTACTATCTTGCCTTTAGGTCACAGAGGAAAGAGGAGTTCCTTCTAGTCTTCCATTGTTTAACTCCTATTATGCCAAGAATTTTGAGTTAAGCCTTTTAATCTTTCTTTCTTTTGTTTCATTGTTATTATTTATAGTAGACTTTCATTTTCTGTTTCAGTTATTTTATTTTTTTTTTAATTCACAGAACTCTGCAAAAAAGACCTGACAATAAAGATACCATATTTTTAAAATAAACCTTTCTTCAAGATTCCCAGTCAATTTATATCCACAGCCATTAAGTACTGAGGCATAATCTTCACAATTTCTTATAACATCACTGCTAATTTATTAGCGTTTACTGCTTCTGTAAGAATATTCTGTAGCTCTGAAAATTTTGGTTCTAAATTAAGCAAGGATATCACAGCAGAAGCAGACAGTGTGGGGATGAAATCAAACATCTACCACTGAGAAAACAAAAACATGAAAAACAATTTTTAAAAAGTGCCAAATACAAATTGTGGTGCTCTTCCACTCTATTGAGGTAATCTGAACATACAAAATTGTAGCTTTCAATTAATTATGAAATATTCTGCTTTTGAACAGTTTTCTTTCAATGCTTACTTTGCATATACGTTCAATACCTTCCACGTTAATTTGGCTCAAGATGCTTACTCTGAATGATAACATAAAAAGAAGGAAACATAAGCAAGTATTAAAAGGAGATGCCTAAACTCTTTTTCAGCTGCAGAGTCTGAGAGCACTTTGCTACCAGAAGTGTGTACTGTGGCCAGCTTGCAAAGAGGACTCGGAAGCACCATTTGCCACTGTGAAAATGCACTGTCTGCAAAGAGTTTGGTGCTTGATCCAAGAGTGATAAGGCAGAATGCACCTTCTTACACTGCAAACTCACTAGTGCAGAAACACATCTTGAACAGTTTAGGAAGTAGATATGCAATTAAGCTAGCTTAGGAAAGGTAATAAATTTAGAAACTAGATGTAATGCTTTATTTGATAAACCATCTATAAAAACAATTAATACAACATTCTCTACAATCTACAGTCTGCAGCCTCCTGCTCCTTTCCTCATTAAGTGCAGGACGTTTTGCAAATACAAATTTGAATTACTAGCAATGGGAAGGCTAAGTCCTAAATACACTTTTAGTTTGATTTAATATAAATGCATATTAAGCAAGAGAGGATAAAGAGCCAAGCAAAAAAAGTTGAAACATGGAAACAGGATTCACAGCTCAGGATTTCCTGATGTGTGTTGTTCTGGGCTGAGCTCTGATTTTTAGGCAGTGGTGACATGATGAAACATTTCTTGATAACGAATGACAAGTACAGTAATTTCACAACCACAAGGCGCACCAGACTATAAGGCACACCCCCAGAATCCAGCACATTTGGCAACGTTGTAGATAGTATAAGGTGCACCGGACTATAAGGCGCACCTTTTTTTTTTTTTT
>PYHW01010327.1:340174-350922 GCA_013186435.1 Turdus rufiventris
CGGTGGGGGTGATGCTGGAGTACCCACCTGGCACACCCGCACCGCACCGTCCCACGCCTGCTGCACCGTGTCCTGCGCCGCGCCCCCTGCTCCTTTGGTCAACAACTTCCCCTCAGACTCCTGGGCTGGCCAGCTGAAGACCTGAGCTCCTCTGTAGTCGTAAATCCCTGTCCTGGCACAAGAGCGCCTTTCATTCCTTTGCCTTATGGTGTGAGTTTAGATAAATCAAATCAAATAGTTGAAATTCTTGAAAGACCTTTGTTTACCCTAGCTTGTCTTCTATCTGTTGTTTTGCCACCTGTGAGAGGCACCACAAGTACACTATCACTGACCTTGCTGAGATCCTTGAATCTACGGAAAAAGAGGAAAATACAGTTTGCTGTTGTTATTTGCATTTCTCTGAGCTGGAGAGCAGCGTACAAAAAAATCCCAAACATTTTATTTCTAAAAATAATATACACATAATGAATACTTTAAAAATAGAATTATTCTCATGCATAATGGTATATACAATGCACAAGCTGTATGACAACCATGATGGAGAACTCGGATTTTGGACCCCAGTTTTTCCAGAGAATCTGAAAGGTGAGAATCAAGTTTAATGTTTTTCCAAGTAAGTCGTTGTGCTGGTCTCTACAGCAGTCCATACCTATGGACAGAGTGGTAAATGTTTGTGTTTGGAGGAAGACTCATTCCACCCATAGCACACGGAAATTATGGTCTGCTTTTCCACAAAGGCTCATTTTTGAGGCAAAATGACAGGATGACACCTTGCCATTAAAATGTTAGGAGGAACAAAGGCCTCAACAAAGTTGTTGTGATAGGTGTTTGTACAGGGATGTGGTAAAGAAGAGAATAGTTCATGATGGAAGTAATTTTGAAAGTGCTTTAAAAAAAAGAAGTTTTTTTGAGCAATACTATCCTTCTTATTTTTTTACTTAGAAAGTGTATACTGCTATGCTTGCTCCAAAAGATCATCTAAAAGTCCTGTAGTGCTAGCAAGGCCAAGTACTTTTCAAAAATTTTTGAAAGCCATGTTCTTCTCTGTGTATTTTATAATGTCACTAATCTCTCTGCAGCTTTTACAAGAGCCCTGCTTCATTAATGCTGTATCCTGTTAGGTAGGGAAGTCCAGGGAGAGTTCACTGTACCCTGTTGCAGGTGTTGAATTGACGTAACTTTTCTGTAGTTTGTTCTTAGATTCCTATGTGCCTTTCTATCCTGCTTCTATGTTCACCCACTTAAGTTACTGAAGACAGTTGGGAAAACAATGAATTTCCTCAATACTGTCTGGAAATTTAGGAGATCGGGATGCTTGCATCTTTTGAAAAAGGAAACCTTTACACTGACAAGATTTCAGTCCCTCAAAAAAAGTAGAGAATGAATAAAAATGTAATTAACATAGAACAGTATAGTAGATGGTGAGCATTTCTCTTTAATTACCATACTGATGTATGGATAAATTATTTTCAGAATAGAAATAATAATAATATAGCACCATGTTTATTACCATGAGTTACCTAAATTTCTGACTGAGACTTTTTTTTCTTCTTATTGGAGGTTGTTCTTGTTCACTTTCTTTTCTGGGTTTTATCCCAGTTTACATGTAGCTGAACCTGAGCTAAGTATGGATATAAGGTTTCATCACATGAGTCATTACAATGTCTAATCATGAGATATTTCAAAGCCAAAATTCTTCTAAAAAATTACGTCTCCTATTTGCATATCTGTCTTCACTGTTTCAACAGATTTTGTGCTCTCACAATCTGTGTTTTTGGGTCGATGTTATTTATGTAACATATGACAAACAAAGAACAATTAGTTTCTCATTAGCTGCTAGGCAAATGTCATGCCTTCAGATTTTAATCAGCCAATGCAAATATCATCAGAATATAATCCATTTGCTATGTTTTTCTTGTTATATCCTCTAAGAAAATGGCTAACATTTTAATACTGTTCATGTGTATGAACATATTTTTGGCTCTAACTTGCCAAAAATCTATTGTATCTGTAGATAAAGTGCTTTATTTTATTAATACAGTTATAATAAATAAATATCTAGAGAAGCATTAATTTTCAGTCTGGATTTGGGTAGAAATATGTCTTCATTCTGAGGTCTGGAAAGTGAGTATTAGTAAATTAGAAATGTTTGGTCTTGGCTTTCTGCCAAGATGAGATGACTTAGTCTTTTTGCTTTATGTATCTCTTTGAAACTCACGTGATGTTGATTTACCATGCCCAGGGTAGCTGAGCTGCTTGCTTGAGTTATAAGCACACCAGTGGCAGAAAAGGATGTGTGTTTCCTAATTGAAATGATAGGGGTGGTGTTGTTTCTTTCTATCTTTCATTTTGGGATCCTATGAAAGCAGTTCCAAATTTTCTCTTCTGCCTTGGGGCCAGGATATCCTTAGGTATCATCTGGAAAAACTGAGTCAGAATATAAGACATACTTTTTTTTTTTTTTTTTTTAATTTAGTAAATTCCTTTTCTAAACACAGAGGCATTCACCCTTTAGCAGTAGGAAATGCATCATGTCATCAAACAGTACTCCAGAGAACAAAAAAACCATTTCATTGTGGCATCTTTGTGACAATAGTTAATGGTGCAACAGCACCTGATGAATCTGTAATGTACTTACTCAGCTTAATGATACACATGCCACATCTTTAGTTTCTGCTCCTTTCGCACCAAGTCCAGTTGTTAAAATGCAGTGATAGATTCACCTTGCTTCGTGTGCATATGGGGGTCAGGGAGAGGCCATCTTTCCCCTCACTCCTCCTAGCAAAGGTACTTGTTTTCTCTGTGTTCTGTGATGCTACAACTGCTACTGTTGTGAACATCCACTCCTGCAAAGTTCAAATTCAGGGAAATGTGGGAGGGGAAAAATGCCAGCGACTCTGTTACAGCAGGTTGTAGCTGTGTTAACTTGGGAGCACCTGAGTAGGAAGTGTGCTAGGTATCAGTTTGGTCCTTCCAGCTGCTGTTCCACGTCCTCTATGGCCATGCATCCTGAATTGAGTTAAGGAAAGAACCTCACTAATTGTGAAAACACAAAATATAGTTTAAAAGTCAGAAGACTATAAAATCCAAAACAAATTTTCATTCAGAAAGTAAATAGGTTAGAGAACATGTAGCTGGTGGCTGATCAGACATCCAAATTGTCAACCATTTGAAGAATTGCATTATTTATCCATTGCTACAATTACCAAGAAGCATGTGAACCATACTACTGCATTTGAGAAATAACTTTACCTTTATATTTCCTCTCCTTCCATACCTCATCCATTATATAAGAAAAGACCTTATGGGAATGCTTTTCATCATAATGAGAAATATCTGTATGTGATTCACTCCTTTTTATCTGTTTGCACAGCAAAGAACTTTTTCTCTTTCAGGAGTTGCTTAAGCCAGTCTGGAGTCTGTTTGCTGAAGAGAAGAGGAAGCAGGCTCCTTAGGAGGACTGCAGTTAGAAATGTGCATTACTACAGGTACAGTCATCACCATGAGACTCTAGTGCTGGAGAAACTTTTCACCTTGACTGGTAATCTTAATCAGGGTTAATGTGGACTTCCATCATTTCCTTTAGAACAAGATAAACTTATAAACATTTTAATGAAAGATAACTTTTTGGAAGACAAGTCCTTGACTTTAGACAAGGCAAGATTTAAAGACAAGTCAACAGACTGGCATATTTGTTTTATTTCAGTTATGCAGTTCAAGTAATTAGTTTCTAATGTAAAACTATATTTTACTTTCGAAGTGCCCTTCACTCAAACATCTTAGAATTAATTTAGGTTGATGTCGTCTTGGTCTTGTGAGATAAGTGCATTTTTTTCATGCATTTTGTAAATGGGTAAACCAAGGCAAAATCAATGAGAAAATCTATTTCCATCATCACTAGAATTCTTATCAAAACATGAAAATCTGAAAAAGACCTCCAGGTGATTTTATATGTATTTGAAATATGTGAAAAAAAAAATCAACCCAGGTCTTTGAAGCTACTTTTCATTTAAAAATAAATTATTTCTTGCCTCCATGCCAGCTCCTATCACTAATTTAAATAGGTGTTGGACAAACCTAAAGGCTTGAGGAATAGGTACAGAAAATAAAAAAAAAAAAAAACAAAACAAAAAAACAAAAAAACAAAANAAAAAAAAAAAAAAAACAAAACAAAAAAACAAAAAAACAAAAAAAAAACCAACCAAACAAACAAAACCCCAAACATTTAAAAGCCCCACATAATACACAAAGCCTATTATTGATTCATTTGTTAATTTATCTAATTATTGAGTTATAGAAGTTACTACCAAAGGTGAGTACCAGGCCATATCTGTAAAAGTGTATGTATGCGCATCTGTCTATCTCACACGTTGGTTTTCTATGTATATTAGTAATAAAGTTTGACTCTGTGTAGAAGTCTTGGATATAGCATCACAAAAGTTTGCCACTAGAATTAAAAGCACCTAATGTTCTTCAGAAAAAACCCACTACTTTTCAATTAGATGTTTTTAAAAGTCCTATGACTTGTTAGTGATGTGACTTAATTTGGGGATTTGTTCTGACAGAAGCAATTTGAAGGCACTGAAGTCAGGATTTTGACCACACTCTATACCTATTGTCCAGGCTTTTGAGGAGGGGGAGGAAAGACTAAGAAGTGTGTAAACAGATTGTGTGAGCACACACAGTTAATTTCCTTACAGGATGTTTTGAAGTTAGAGTAGTCAGAGAAGGAGTTGAAAGAATGCATGAAATAGGCATCTGGTCATACACCATATGAAAATCTGGCTCAATATCCCTTCAGCTTTAGTTTCACTGTGTCTTGATATAAGAGAGTTGGTGACAGGAAGAGCCAATGAACCCATAGCCTAACAATCTGTTGGCAAAATCCTGGCTGACGTTCACAAGGCCAAGATTTCCATTTGCATTTCAGGCCACAATAAAATTGGTTTGTGAGTGAAAGTGAATTGCTGCTGAAAGGCAGCAGGCTGCAGGTGGTGCTGGGTTTAATGTGAAAATCTGGCTGCAGCAGGACTTCACAGCCAAGCAATGATGTTGCGAGTAATCTAGTGAGTGGTTACAAAGTGTGAAGGATCAATAAGAAAAGCTATTAATTTCCATCCTCACCTCAGACCCAAATTTAATTCAGAAATCATATTCAGAGGTAAAACAGAAAGGAGGGAAAATCAATTTTTTTTCTCTGCAGACTACAAGATCTGTTTTCTAAGATGGAAATCCTGAGCTTAACAAAACTCAGAAAGCTCTCTTCACAGTATGTTGGAAAAGTGGCTTAGTTTGGAGGACAATGAACTCTCCACACATATGTGATAGTCCCATTCTCTGATTTGTTGTGGTTTTGTGTTAACACAAACACTCAAGTGTTCCCTCCAGACCAAATTTTTCTTTTTCACTTCAGATCAACAGCCTAAAGATACTTCAGCACTCTAGCTGTGTAGTTTTGAATTCTCTCTATCCAGAATTCTCTTTTTTATAAGAGATATTTCTTAATAATTAATGAATGCTCTGAATGATTTAAGTTGCAGAATTGTAATGGAACTGATAATGCACAAATTCAAAACACGGTAAGATTTCCATTAAAAAGCCACAGACTTTTAGTGAGATTTTAGTATGAGCCACAAACTTTGTAATAGGCATTAAAATGTAGTTTTCATTACTAATCTCCTTGGATTTGTGTTAATTTAGTTTTTTAAGCTACAACTGGTTTCTTATAACCACGTTTCCCAAGCTGCCCTGTCCTTGTAAAGTCCACAGGTGTCTAACTGAAAACAGCATTTCCTCAGAGGTGTCCAGTGAATGTCCAATGTCCTGGTTTCAGCTGATACAGTTTTCAGCTTTGTAGCAGGGGCAGTGCTGTAGCTTAGATTCAGTGTGAAAATGATGTTGGCAACAGACTGCTGGTTTGGCTGCTGCTGAGCTCTGCTCAACCTGAGTCAAGAACTGCCAGTGATGATTGCACAAGAATCTGGCTGGCAGCATGGCCGAGAGAGGGGACCTGAACTGGCCAAAGGGATGTTCCTCACCAGAAGTCATGCCTGGTGTATAAATGCGGGAGTTGACCAGGAGCAGCTGTTCACTACTCAGGAGCGAGCTGGGCATTGATCATCAGGTCAGCAACTGTGTTCACCAGTTGTCTTTCCTGGCTTTTATTTCTCTCTCTCTCCCCAGTGCATTACTATCATTATTAGTAGTAATAGCAGTACAGTTACAGTAGCTACTACAGTAGTAGTACACAATAAGTTGCCTTGTGCATGGGTGGCACAATTATATACAAATACATAGGATGAATGGTGTGTTGAAACCTTCTGGTTACTCAAAATGCCCCACCAAACGGGGCAGTGACAACTGAACGAATGCTGAAATAGAAAAAAAAAAAAGATCCTTATACCAGGATTTGAATATTGTTCCAGGAATAATGGTAAGTAAAAGGAAAGAAGAGGTGAAAAACTAAAAACAGCAACTATCTAACAGTAGTCAATTTCACTGCTGCAGGTTATATACTTTTTTACGGGAAAATAATACATTCTTGACTTTTTCATTATGGACAGCACTGCATTGGGTTTGCATGGTGATGCATGGTAGGGAGGGTTGTAGGGGTGGCTTGTCTGAGAAGCTGCTAGAAGCTTCTCCTGTGTCCAATGCAGCCAAAGCCAGGGGGCTCCAAGATGTATCCAAGCTCAGCCCATCTGTAACACCAGTGGCGTTGCCTTTGGGATAAAATAGGTAAGAAGTGAAAAAAAATGTCACAGTGCATAAAAATACTGCAGCTGGAGGAGTGCAGACACTAAGGCCAAGTGAAGAAGGAGGGGGAGGAGGTGCTCCAGGCAGTGGCCAGAGATTCCGCTGCAGCCCGTGGTGAAGGCCAAGGTGAAGCAGGCTGTCCCCCTTAGGCTGTCCCCCTTGTTGGGATATGACTAGGGAGAGAGGCTTCTGCCCAAAGTAAGGTGTGACTGAAACCATGTGCCAAAGTCAATAATACAGATTTTATTTAGCTAGGAATGTAAGATAGAGACAGAAAGAAATTGGGAGGGGGGGTGGGCAAGGGATGGAGGATGGGGGAAGGAGGGAGAGAGAAAGGGAGAGAGGGAGAGAGAGTGGGAGAGAGACAGAGGAGGGAAAGAGGGAGAGAGAGGTCAAGCAGAAAATATTCCCCACCTGTGGATCCAGGGTGTCCCAGTGGTCATTCACCCTTGGCTTCTCCGTAGTGGGGGTCCCAGGTAATTCAAAACTTTTCACTATTTACACATCTTTTAGAAATTTTATGAAACAGAAAAGGACCAAATGCATGAGTTCTGTGTGAGTAAGGAGCACATTGCAGAATTGCTGTTTCTGTTCATTGTGGAATACTCAGGCAAAGGACAAATTGTGCAATGAGTCACTTCCTCAGACTTTCTTTGTTTCTCAGCAGAGCCCCAGTTGTTGTTCATGTTTAAAGGATACACTTTTAAAGAGAACACCTATCTGCACTGAGTTCGAGGTGACAGTTTTGAGTGTGTTGTTCAAGATTGACCTTTGTTACTGTGAAGGGTTTCTTGATAATTACACTTAAGATGGCTTCCAGTATCCCACCCAGTTTCCTTCTGATTTACTTTTTCTTTGGAGTATATGCATATATGCATATATGATGATGAAACATCAGAGCATGCTGATCAAGAGAAAGAAGTAAACATTTTATTTGCTTGTTTGCTTGTTTGTTGATGCAGCATGAAATATTTATTTCTCTTCTGGTGTGTTTATTACTCCATTGCTTCAGCTGATGTGTTTTATGCTTTCTCCTTTATTGAAGTAGAGGCTGAAGCAGCACAATAATCCTAGTCCATCTACTTTCCAATAAAGTTTTGCTGGCCTGTATTAATCCCATTTAAATCACTCATGTCACTTTATGTATTCTGAAGATGAAATAATATTAGTCTGTTGAAGAAATTACAGTATTTTTCTTGGGATTTGAGCAAGTAAGCTGTGGGCAGCTGTTGTGTTTCAATTTCTATAGTAGTACTTTTCCCTCTGGGGCAATGAAACTTAACTCAGCCTTATACATAGGGCCCAGTGTAAATTTATATTTATCCCTGTGAAAGTGCCAACCTTGTGAATGTGGAGATGCGATTTCAGTTCTGTTGTTCACTTTATCTTCTGTCATTCAATGCTCCAGAATGGGTGGTGCACACAATGATAGGAATGAATCAGCTGCTGCTTTTTCTGGCTTGTTTGAGGATAGAATTCCTAGGAAAATTCTTCTGTGAGCGTTTGGTCATAATTCACCAGAGGTTGTGAGGTTAAGAACAGTAGGACTAAAGAGCAGTGTGGATACCCTCTTTATTCACTGTGTTGATTGTGTACTTTAGTAGATTTATGACTGCTCTTAAATGAAGTAGCTTAATCTACCAAAGCCATTAAAAGCTCTTCCTGTAATAGACAGAGCTAAACAACTCAAAATGGCTTAATTAAAGGCTATGGTTATGTTTACAAATAATCAGAAAGCATCCTGCCTTCATAAACTCCTGTTCCTCCACTCTTAATATTTTTTTAATATTAACTGTATTGATCCAACCAGCAGCATCTTTAAAGCTACTGGTCTTTTGCTGGACTGCCTAAGGTTCACATAAAAAGGAGAATTTTTAGTATCTCTAGAATGTAAACATCTTGATGTCTCTATAGAAGAAACAGAGTTCTGAACAGTAACAGAGATATGAACTTATGTTTCTTGGACTCATTATGCTCTGCATTTTGTTTGTTTGTTTGTTTGTTTGTTTGTTTGTTTGTTTTTTAAGAAAATAAGTTTGCATTGGATATGTGCCGTGTTCTACCGAAATAGTGAGATAGTTAGCAAACCACAGCATCTGCAAGTTGGTAGATGCCAATCTGTTTGCACCAATTTTCTTCTACCCACTGTTTTGATTTTGGCTTGTACATTGTTGCTGACATCCAAACTGGTTGTGGTAACTGAAACAGATACTAAAAAGCATATTTACTTAAATGTGTCTGAATTTACATTGTGCCATATTTAGAGTTGGCAAGCAACCTGTCTGTCAGTTCAAATCTCCATGCTTGTATTTTAGAAGTGTGTCCATTAGAGACAGAAGAATTTCTATACTATTTTCTACATGTGATTGTGTGACTCTTGTCTTAGTTACAGCTTCATAAACTTGTAAAACATTAAGTATATCAATGGTTTATAGTTTTGAATAAATATAATTTCAATTACATTTAACATAAGAATCAGTGGCCTAGGAGAAAACAAGGATTAAAATTAAAACTCTATCCTCACCATATATTATGCTAATAAAACAATTCTGGTAATATATGTTTGTTCAAGCTAGTATAACAAATCAGACACTACACCTTAAAAGAACATCTCAATGAGCTAACTGTGAATAATAAAATAAACCCACAATTTTCCTTAACACAACTGAATAGATGCCAAAAAAATCTTTGCTGACTTTGGGAATATCCTCTTGTTATCATCGTATTATGAAAGACAAAATCTAATTTTATGGAAATCTCTCCAACATTATTTATTAGTCCTACTTCTTTCTCAGAGGGTCATAAATATGGCCTTTTTCAGGAATCAAGCATTGCAGTGTACCAGAGAGACCTAGTATTTGGTTTACTTTGAAACATATGTACTATGCCCACATTTTTGATCTATCATTTACTGTTTGTCCTCTCTCTTGTGGCTATTTCTGACTTGAAACTCATTGGTCCTTATTTTTCCAAAGCACTGTGTACCTGCAAACTCTCTTGGTCTGTGTGACCTTTGAAAGCCAGACTCTAAACTCATTATGCAGTGGCTGCATATAATAATTTGATTTTACATGGCTTTTCAGATGTGCCCTTTTACTCATATCACTGGTGTAAATGCTTTACCCTTAAAATTTTCATCTCAGAAATTTTCAGAATTGCCATGCCTTTGTGTCCTTCCCAAAACAGAAATTTTAACACCCAGCTCCTCTGTAGCTGAGCTTGTAGTAGCTCCTTTCAGCCCCTTCCCTGGTGTTGTTAAATTAATTCTAAACCTGTAAAAATCTCTGTGTTGACAGAGACAATTAAGATTTTGAAATACTTGTGATGCTCTGTACTACAGACAAGCTGATGTCTGATGTGCTGTTAGATAAAGTCATTAAAAGAGAGATTTCAAAGCTGAATCTTCAGTAACCAAAGTTTGTTCCTGCCACTGTAGCAAAAGTGAACATAATTTGAAATTATGAAGAGAGGAACAGGTCTGCTATGTGTATCCATCTTAAACACACAATCTGCTCTACCTGTTACAGTGTTCACATTTCTAATTGAACCTGGAGCACCAGTCAGCTGGATATATTATGCATGGCGGAAGCTCTAAAAAGCTTGCAGTCGCTTAAAAGTCAAAATATAGTACATTAAACTGAAAGTTGTAGTCATATGAAAATTATATGGGGACAGTAATAAAATTTGGAACTGATCGGGGATAACAACGTGAGGGATGTAAAAGTCATGGAATTGAACTTCCATTGCTTTCCCCAGGTGCTGCCATATAATCCACTGTTCTAATTTTTTTGATAAACAAATAAGCATTTTTGCTTTTTAAAAATAGTTTTATCTAACTACAGTGGTTTCATGAATATAAGCCGCACCATTTTAACTAAAATTTTGCTCCCACATCGGAAATGCAGCTTACATTCAGGGGCGGCTAATATGTGAGTAATTTTCTGACATTTCCAACCCCTGAAGTGGAAACCGAGGTGCCGAGTCGAGCAACC